>CM068954.1:4915579-4930497 GCA_035128595.1 Eptatretus atami
TGCTGCTAATGTTTTGGTGCCAGATACCACAGGACAACTTCAGGCATCTTGTAGAGTCCATGCCTCGGCGGGTCGGCGCTGTTTTGGTGGTACACGGAGGACCAACAGCATATTAGGCAGGTTGTCATAATGTTTTGGCTCATCAGTGGGGGGATGGGTTTCCCCTAAGGTCCATTCACCATTTGTTGCCATACTTCCCTTGATCTTTCCACGCTGAAAGAGACACAGAGATCGTACAAATTCCTTTTGACGACAATATTGGATCGGTGGTAAGGATGAAGGTTGCTTCCAACATACGTAAATGAAACGAAGCTCTGACCTCGGCTCAATATCCTGAACATATCTGATACGTTTGCCCCTCTCTCTCCAGGGTGTGGTTGCAAACGTCAATAATCGACGAACTCTGCTCCAGCCAATGGGAGCTCGAAGTGAAGATGATGAGCCGACCAATGGGCTTTCGGATTAACCGTGACGTCATTACGGTTGAACCAATCAGTGTCTACTTTATAGAGACTTGTTTATATAAGCACGCGCCTTTACTTCCTCCTTCACTTGCTGCGATCTTACCCTGAAGAGTGCAGCACGAAAATCTTCGGTCACTGTTATGTCATGTTTGTTTGTATCCATATTGAAGTTCTGTAATACCAAACATCTGTTTACATATATATATATATATATAAAAAGAAGAAGGCGTTTCCAAAAAAAGTTAAAAACTAGATAGACTCCACTAATTTGAGCAAAAAAGCGAGAGCAGACCCGGTCTCGGGCAACGTTTCGCCGGCTTCATAGCCGGCTTCATCAGGCACAATTGGTCTATTGTGAAATTGTTCCGAAACACATGAAACACATATTTATAGCAAGATGGCAGATATTTGGGAAGTGAGTTCTTGTGAACATGCTGGATATTTGAGAAAATGGAAAATGATTTTTTTTTTCGTGATTCGCCACCATTGAGAGATAGGGCCAATAGCACGATATCTCAAAAATTTATGGACGGATTCAGACAAAAATTGGTGGGCAGGTGTGTGTGTGTGTTACGAAGAATCAATTCGATTTTTGTGAAGATCTGGATCCGTATACAAGAATATTTTGATTTTTATCTTTGCCACAGAAGGTGGACGGAGGTTATGTTGTCTTTCATTCTTCCCTCCAGGTGGACCTGGAGGGAAGAATGAGATAGAAGAAGATGTGGAAGTTGGTTCTAGAGGTGGGGAAAAAGAGGAACAAATGAGTGGAGGTGAGCTGTGAATTTGGATTTTGGGAGTTACCCTCGGATGGGGTTGCTAGTGGACAGTGTGTGCCCTGCAGATACCTGGTGGGGGTTGGGGGGGGAGGGGAAGCACAGAGAGGCCAGCGGGTGCAAGACCAGAAAGGAGGGTAAAGCGGACAAAGAGATGCCACCGACCTGTTTGCTGATATCTAAAATGACTTGGTAAAAGAGAAGGGGGTTTTGCTTGTAGTATCACTGCATTACAATCATCCGAGAGATTCTGTAATCCAGCATTGTCTGAAGGGTTTCACATCTTTGTAGTTCGGTTTTAATCAGTGGACAGGGGGAGTTGGAGGTACGAGAGGAAATAAGGAGAGGGTAATGGGGCATGGCATTTCAGGTTTACTAATAACACACAAAATGTTTGGTTAGTTGTACATCGGTCACCATACAACATTTGATTTCGATAAATAATGCTGTTATAACAAGTTTGTCCAATGTTACAACAGGTTTTGTGTTACTTTGTAAAGTGTTTCAGTATTGCTGCAATAACCAATATTTTCCCATTCCATCAAAGGTGGCCAATGTTTCAAAGATGTAATTGAAGCTACACAATCCCTGTTTGATAACAAGACTAGAGTTGTGTGCCTGCTTTCATCATGACTTTCTTTTTGTCTGCAGCCACCGTTTCTTGGTTTGTTTGTTTGTTTTCTCCAATTATCTCTTGCATGACATTTACTTTCCTTTTCTGATACACATCCAGGCCATACCTTGATCTTTTTTTTTGCACCAGATGCTTTAAAACAGAATCCCTTTTTTCCATTAGCTTGCAGGCCTGCATGTCTTTCAGGACACCTGCCAGTGCTGCAAACGTCCTCCCACACACCTTGATAGCTAATTTGACATTCATTAAAAAGGGGACCAGAGCGTTGATACTTCATACATCTTATGAATTCAAACAGGCCTATCCATTCATTCAAAAACTTTGCCATATCAGCAACCAAAATGTTCTAATTATGAATTCCCCTTCTTAATTAGTTGTCGTCATGATACTCTCTGTTTGCCAAAACAATAATGCCTTAAAGTTGCGGTCACTGTACGTTAATCTTACAATCTAACAGTCTGAATGATTCTTCAACAAGTATGAAACTCACTTGTAATAAAGATACCACAATAAAAAGAGCAAGTTAACTTTCAACATGCAATGATCGTTGGGTTCCAAAGGATGATGATATTTCTGTCACATTCGGCCTCCCTGAGTCAACCGTTGATGATGTCCTGATGAAATGTAGGAGGCCAGCTCGTACCAAAGTTGAAAATAGAACAGACAGGACAAATTATTGACAGATCGGGACAGAAGAACCTTAAGATATGGAATGGTTTCAATATTACATCTTATATCGACCAGCAGTTGGTATATCATGTTCATGACAAGCTCTTAGCTGTGCTTGTTGCCAAAAGGTTAGTAACGGTGATAAGGTCATCGCTGTGCTTGTTGTGAAAATCGAACAAACATCTGTGAATGAATTACCCTGCACATTTCTTCATCGTTCCAATACTTGTATACAGTATAGCACACAGTACTCCAAAGTATTCCTTCTATGGCTTCAAATTCCTCAGCATCCACGATCCCCATGGGTCCATCTCACCACGGTTTCATCCTTATTTAGGCACGTGAGGAGAATACATGACTTTCCTTTGCAGGAAACTGATAAAGATCAAGTTCAGGTGACTCTATAAGGCACTGAAGAAGAGCAAGCCTGCCATAAGACACACGAAGGATTTTGTCAACCGAAGGTCTATAAGAGTACTGTATGTTTACCAGCGTGGGAAAACATTTGTGCTCACACTAGCTCTTGGAAAGATGAGTGTTCTGTGACTTCTGTCGTTTGCCCTGAGACGTGCCGAGCATTTGTAACAGACTCGTATCATGAGATCAAAGCTCTCTGAACTCTCTCCATTTATAACACTTGATGACGATTACTTGTATGCATCTGTGCTTCCTTTACGGGGGCCCTTACAGTTTTTCTCGATTGTTTGCACACATTTCCTGAAACTATACCTCATTTCTCAAAACTATCAACACAAAACACAGAACAGTCAAATGTTTCTGCAAAACTTCCGAAATCTCTGTCAAAATGTAACACTGTGTTCAAAACCTTGTTTTCTCCCTTCAAAATGACATTTTTCATCCAAATGAATAGACCTTACTGAATACCAATTACACACTTGTGTGATCAATGAAAGGCACTATTATGAAAATCTTTAGGTACCAGTATGCTTTTGCTTTTTCTGCGTTGTAATGTACAACCTACGTATAGTAGCCCGTTGTTCCAAATTATTACAGAGTATACAGGCCTACTCGAATGTAAAAAGAACGCACAAACACAGTGAGATTGATTTTGTTGTTTTAATTTTATTTTTCCAAGTTACAGTACTGCAGGCAGGATGCAACGTAAAGCAAAAAAGAAACGGCAGAAAAATAATATACAGTCCTGGGAGACGAGTAAAAAACACAAAACAAATGTTAAACTTCAATTTTATCTAAAGAAAAATGTGAAAGAAAACAAACGAACAAACGAAAAATAGAACAAGAAATCATTCCGGGTCCTGTTTCTGCTCTTGATCAGGCCAGAGACTTTCATCGACATCACAAGCAATGTTCTCCCTGGTCAAGCAGTGGGGGAAATATTTTCTGGCATGATGCTTCCACCCCTGGCATGACTGCCGTGATATCCCCACATGCCTCCTCCATTGCTTGGAGTAGGGGCACATGTTCGTGGGAGTTACGGTCATGCACCTTCCCCCGCCATGCTCAGAAAAAAACTCCTTCATTGTGTTTGTCACAGTGAATAACAGTAAAGTAGAGGTAAATTTCTCCAATTTTGACTTACCTATTCTTATTTCTGAATGTCTGGATGACAGAGGCAACAGTCTGTGAAGCGGCTCAAATTTGGCTGAACTCTGTGCCCGGCCTACCTCAGGGTCAAACCACATGGTCAATCAAAGTCGACCCGATCTCGTCTGAGATATTTGCCTTCCTTGCTCTTCCTCCTCCTCCTCCTCCTCTTCCTCCTCCTCTTCCTCATTCTCTGTCTCTGTCTCTGTCACTCTCTCTCTCTCTCTGTCTCTCTGTCTCTGTCTGTCTGTCTCTCTCTTTGTCTCTCTGTGGTGGAAAAGAACTCAATTTCGACACAATGGATCAGCGTATCAAAAGAGAATATTTAATTTCATATATACGGAGGAAGAACATTCAATGATTCACTGAAGCATTCAAATTAACTTCACTAACTAGAAGCCTGAAGCTATCCCTCTTCCACTCATTTGACATCCAGAAAATGGGAGGGTGAGACATTTGGCAATTCAACTACACGATGAGCTGACAACCACGAGGCAAAAGAACTCAGAACTGCAATACGTGTGTCTGTCTGTCTGTCTGTCTCTCTCTATGTCTCTCTGTCTCTTTCTCAATCTGTCTCTTTCTCTGTCTGTCTCTTTCTCTGTCTGTCTCTTTCTCTGTCTGTCTCTTTCTCTGTCTGTCTGTCCTTTCCTCTGTTCTGCTCTGTCTCTTCTTCCTTCTGTTCTTCTCTTTCTCTGTCTTCTGTCTCTTCTCTCTCTGTCTGTCTCTTTCTCTGTCTGTCTCTTTCTCTGTCTGTTCTGTCTTCTCTTTCTCTGTCTGTCTGTCTCTTTCTCTGTCTGTCTCTTTCTCTGTCTGTCTCTTTCTCTGTCTGTGTCTCTTTCTCTGTCTGTCTCTTTCTCTGTCTGTCTCTTTCTCTCTCTGTTCTGTCTCTTTCTCTGTTCTGTCTTTCTTTCTCTTTCTCTGTCTCTTTCTCTGTCTCTGTCTCTTTCTCTGGTCTGTCTCTTTCTCTTCTCTGTCTCTTTCTCTGTCTCTTTCTCTGTCTCTGTCTCTGTCTTCTTTCTCTTGTCTCTTTCTCTGTCTCTTTCTCTGTCTCTCTGTCTTCTCTGTTCTCTCTGTCTCTCTCTCTCTCTCTCTCTCTCTCTCTCCTCTCTCTCTCTCTCTCTCCCCCCCTCTCTCTCTCTCTCTCTCTCTCTCTCTCTCTCTCTTCTCTCTTCTCTCTCTCTCTCTGTTCTCTCTCTCTCTCTCTGTCTCCCTCTCTCTCATCTGTCTCTCTCTCTCTCCACTGCAGGTATGAACCATGTCGCCATCATGTGAATCAAAGAATTGACCTCCCAATGATCTTTAAACAGCAAGGTCTGAGAAATTATATAAATAAACCCAAACATGAAGTGACCACCAACTCGGTATTTACAACAGGCAAGATACAGGCCTGACCCTTCAACCACCAAGCAGTCTTCTTAGTCCCAGATGAACACCTCATTGCCGTCAAAACGTCAGACCCGAGCCTCACCTGTTGAGTTCAGGTATCCAGGCGAGGTGAGTTGGTGGTACCTTCCTGTTTGAATATGGATCTTCCCAACCATAACCCGTTTATTTCCCGAAACCAACAAATTGCTGTTTTTCTTGCTCAAAATGGCAGTACCATGGTTCAATTCCAAACTCCAATCTGAGTTAAGATAGCACTCTGCATTGCCAAGATCAATTGTTTCCCCTTCTCTTTGTTTTGAGCTAAAGTGATCCTGACCACTGCTTGGTGGACTCTCAACTCTTCATTGTCCATTTAGGTTGTAAGCAGCAACCTCATGAGAATGAATGTTGCTTCAAGATAATATTAATTATTTTCCAGCACATCAAAGTATGAAATGATAAATCTACAGGACAATTCACGAAGTGGATATTAAATGAAGAATAAATAGCAACGGCAAAGTTAATTACAAATTTTACACTTTGATTAAAAAAAATGGCTCAGATGGTAATGGTGGTGGTGGTGGGTGTATGAGGGATGCAGGGAGGACCTTTAGTCCATTGCAATTGCATTTTAATATTCGACATAACGAATCTGATGAGCTTAATAACACCGGAGCTGTCTCCAATCACTTCATTACCTTCTAGGAATAGAGATTTAATTGTGAGTGGAACATGTGAGATGTCTTTCATCTTCCATCCTGAGATCTTCCACCATGTTCTGTGCACAACACCAGGACAGCTGCTCCATGGTTACCTGTCTGAATGTCAGTCTGGGTTCATTTCCTGATGGAATACCATTAGACTACAAGCTGTCCAACTGCATGCTGTTCTTCGAGAGGTGGACATTCATCTGATTATTACCCTCGCCAGAGGAGAGGCTATTTAATCTGGGTCCGTTTATCCATCTGTTTGTTACTTGGCAAAAAAACAAAAGTTTTGACAAGTATGTTGATTGCTTCCGCTTCATTGTCTGTCTGCTCACCGTTAATCGCCGACAGGTCACAATTTGAAAACGATCTTCACGAAACCATCAAATGGTTGAGTTGGTGGGCCGACAGAATCCTATTTCTTTTTAAGGTCAAAAGGTCATCATGGGCCAAAGGTCAACAACTTTTTCAAATCTATAAATTCCTCAATATTCATCTGATTGACTTGAAATTTGAAGAGCATTTGCATATCAAGTCATTGAATTCAACCACCAACTATTTTTGAGGTCAACATCGGCCAAATTTCTAAAATCCTCAATTTTAATCCGATTAACTTGAAATTTGAAGAGCATTTTCGTCTCAAGTCTCTGAATTCAACCATCAATTGTTTTTGAGGTCAGCATATGCCAAAAGGTCAGCAGAGGCCGAATTTCTAAAATCCTCAATTTTAATCCGATTAACTTGAAATTTGAAGAGCACTTGTATATCAGGTCAAGGAATTATTTTTCAGGTGGGCCTAATTTTTTAAGATGGGCATATCAGGTCATGAATTAACCACAATTATTTTTAAGGTCAAAATATCAACATCATCCTGATTTCTAAAATTGAGAGGGCGAAAAACTAAACATATATATGTATAGTTGTATACCCGTGAACCCATTGGGTTCCCGTTGTGACAGCGGTTGATGAAAACGAAAAATGAAAGGACACAAAATTTTAATATTTTTTAGTGGTCAAACTTTAACTTGAAGAACATTTGAGCATTTACCTCAGGAGTCATCGTTCGGCCAACCGGTTTCTCGAGGTATATCAACACATTCTCCATGGTTTGTCCGAGCGCTTTATGGATCGTCATACCAAAA
Source organism: Eptatretus atami (assembly GCA_035128595.1). NCBI lineage: Eukaryota > Metazoa > Chordata > Myxini > Myxiniformes > Myxinidae > Eptatretus > Eptatretus atami. Next base: position 4,922,906 of record CM068954.1, read on the forward strand.
CTTGACTGAATCGGGAATTGATTTTTTAATAAGTTTTTTTAGTTGCCCAATTTGAACAAACCTTGATACTGCAGCCACTGCAGGACGAATGGTGAGTAAGGTGGCCCAAAATTTTGCACTATCGTGTACCGTTTTGGCTGTATTTCGGGAACATAATAATATATATATATATATATATATATATATATATATATATATAAAAAAGATGAGAGTTCGTAATATATGATAAAGGTGTGTTTGTTTTTATATATATATATATATATATATATATTGTGTTATATTTATATATATGTATGTGTGTGTATATTGTTACGAATCTGGAAGCCATTTGCACAAACAGAGAGCAGTCCCGAAGCTTAGTTATTTTGATAAGTATATGTTTATAGTTAAAATCCATCCCCAATGTCTAATGGAATTTTTGTGTGTGGCTGTGAGTTATTTTATAGTCAGGTTTTATATATCTACAACAACAACAACGGCACCATCCCTCACTCAACCGGTCGCCATTGCCCACGTGTTTTGGCTGAAGGCGTGGGCGGAGCCTCCATCTCCTCAGATTGAGGCTCGCCCCGAGGAAGGCCATGGAACGTTTCCTCCAGCCAATGAGCGAAGGGCGAGCATCGCACGCGCGCCCCAGCCAATGGGAGGCCAGCGTGCCGAAGCTACTACGGAGCCTCTTGGGGACGGGCCTCCGAGACGCCTCGACACACCCCCGAGATGCCTGTCCAATCAGGAGGCTGACTACCTCAGGGCGGGCCCACCCAGCCAGATGGGATGTTCGCCCTCGTCCAATCCAGAGGCGAGTCCCTCAGAGTGGTTCCCTCGACCCGCGGGGAGGGGAAGGATAAGAGGAGGTGGCGAGCCGTCGAGAAAGGGGAAGAAAAGGTTTTCCCCGTCGTAAAAGAAGGAGAAAGAGAAGAACCTCGTCTTGCCTGCTGGCGTTCTCGTCTACCCGCGGGTGCTCGTCTCGTCTGGTCCGTTCCTGTGCTGGCTGGCGTCCGTTGCGTGTTCCTGGTCCTGGTGCTTGGTGCTGCGTGTTGGCGGCGGGTTCGAGTTCGAGACAAGCTCGACCAGACCGCACGAGGCGGACAGGTGCAAGAATAGGCCCCTTCCCTCAGTTCGCCTTTCCCTCTCGAGCTGAAGGGCCAAGTAAAGGCTGCAGCCACAATTTCTTTGGGTGTGTGTGTGTGTGTGTGTGTGTGTGTGTGTGTGTGTGTGTGTGTGTGTGTGGCGCCAGTCTTTTAAGTAGAACTGTTAAGTGCTTTTCGCTAACTGTACATTGCTTGCATTTCTTTTATTCGGATAACTCTGCTGTTTGTGTGCTTCCTCCCCGATTATTGTTTATAATAACCCAGTGTTAAATGTACCAGCTCGTTTTCTGTGCTTTCCCCATTGACCCAGCACGGTGCGTATTGAGAAATAGTAAGGCCGTTGGTGCCGTAAGTTGTCATGGGACCGGCGGGGCTCTGGTAACTCCGCTCGTTATGCTGGATCCGAGTCGGTACCTGCGACTCGGTTCGAGAGAGTCGGCCTAGGGTGTGATTTCCCTGGTAATTTGACGACGTGGGTACTTAGGTATATTGAAATTTGGCTTTTGACCCGACCCACGCCGTCAGAGAATTGGCGATCACGGTCCTTTAAGTGGCCCATCAACTCGGAGTTATCCGGGGTGACGACCTTTTAATTCCGGGTGTTCGGTGGGAGACGGCTCTACTGCTCCACCTAGTGGTCGTTTATCGCCACCGAACCCGGCCCACAACATATATATATATATATATATATATATATATGTTTATATATTTACGGATATGTGTTATATATATTATGTATATATGTATATATATATATATATAAATATTTATATATGTGTGTTATGATTTAATGCAGTTATATATATATAATTGTGTTTATTTATACATCAATTATATTGTGTGTTATATTATAATAGTGGTGTTATATTTGCAGTAATATATAATATATAGTGTTGTCTATATTTATACATACAATATATATAGTGTGTGTTATATTAATTGTGTGTATATTATACATTACAAATATATAGTTGTGTTATATTTCTAAAATTATATATATACTGATAATAATATATATAATTAATATATATCATATATATATATAGTGGTGTGGTGTATATTTTATGGAAAATAATATATATATAATTTATATTGTTATATTATAATTTATATATATATATAAATTTGGAAATAAATGTTGTGGTTATGGGGGGTTTATATTATAATATATATATATATATTATATATATTATATTATATTTGAATATATGTGTGTATATATATATAGTATATAATATATTATAATATATACATGCATATATAATACATTATAATTACAATCATATTTATATATATTTCGTATATATGTATATGTATATATATGTGTTGTTCGTCTTTCGGCTGCTCCCATTAGAGGTAGCGCCACAGCGGATCAGCCGTGTATGATCGCATACTGATTTGCACAGTTAACAGCCGATGCCCCTTCCTGACGCAACCCTGCGTGCGCCTCTTTACACACATGGATAAGGATTGGTTTTCCGCCATGATTCCGGCTGCCTTGCACCCTCCATAGCGCGGCCCAGCGCAGCAGTGCCCGTCCATCGAAGCGATCCTCCAACCCAAGCCTACCGAAGTAGTCACGGATTACCGAGACGCATGCCACTACGCAACCGGTATATACTGTAGTAAATAATATACAGTAAGTCCTCGCTAACCGAAATTCGCATACGTAGTTCGATATAATTCGTAATTTTAGTTTTAAGACCAAATTTATTCACAGTTATCGCAATCCACATTTAAGCACGACGTAATGTTTTTGCAGGAAAACGCAAAACAAAAACTTTCAACAGCCTGCAAAAATACAGACAATCACACAGGATCGCATAAAAACACACTCTTCGACCTTCTGGACATGTACTGACGCTGATAATGTAACGAATATTCTCTTCATGCCTCGCCTAGCAATTTACCTTCCAAGTATGAATATCACACGCGACCCGCAAGGTCTTTTGCCGAGCACACTCTCGTTTCAAGAGAACAACGAAAGGCCTGTCACATTTGAAAGGATGAATTGAATATAATTAAAAGGCAAGAACGAGTTGAAGGGAGCAACGGAAATCGGCTCCGCGCGCATGCAATCCTGCATCGACTGTTACATCTCGACGTTCAAGGTTCGGCAAGAATAAAAGAAATATCACAGATTTGCGACCAGTTCGAGTGCACGACACTAACGAGAATGAGAGATGGTGGCCGGTGCACAACATGGAGCGTTATTATGTGTTGGGATAGAAGATCAAACGAAACGTCGATGCCTTTATCTCTCTTGCTGTAGATACAAGAAAAGCGCGTTAGTTTGGTGGAACGATTTAAAGAAGAACAGGAAAGCTGAAGGAAGTGTGAAGGTGCAGAGACCTCACAGCTAGCGCGAGCTGGTTCATGAGGATTTGGTCATCGTGCCAAACCCCACAACCCTGAAGTGTAAGCGGTGAGGCAGAAGTGCGGGACCAATGCTGCCGCTCAGGAGTTTTCCAGCAAAAGTTGGAAGAATGATGAGAGGAGGCGGTGTACCACCAAGCAAGTCATACAATATTGACGAACCGTGATTGTTTTGGAAAAGAATGCCCTCCCGTAATACATCGCACGAGAGAAAAGACTGCTCCAGGTTTAAAGCAGCAAAGGACAGGCTGATGTTATTACTCGGTGAATGCAGAAGGGGATATGTAAACTCAAGCCGCTTCTTGTTTACGTTTTCTGAAAACCCACGAGCGCTAAAGGTTGCCTCAAGCCACAACTTCCCGTAATATGGCGGTCAAAATACAAAGGCTTGGATGACTGGGCATATGACCCACGATTACGTGTCAATATTACTTCTCCAATCATGTTGAGAAGTACTAGGAGAACAACATTGACAACAAATCTTTGCTGCTTGTAGACAATGCTCCTGCCCATCCTCAGCAAATGGAAGACTGGTGTGAAAACGTGCGGTAGTATTTTTTACCACCAAATACTACCTCACTTTACAGCCTATGATCAGGAAGTTATTGCTCTTTTAAAGCCTATTATGTTAAGCATACCATGCTGCTGCTTATCAAAAAAACTGTAAAGGACAAGCTATCAATCAGGAGTTTTGGCGAACATACAACATTAAAAATGGCTTTGGGAAAACATTAAGGATTCGTGGGCGGAGGTGAGTGCCTCCACAATGAACGCTGTGTGGAAGAAAGTGTGGCCTGAGTGTGTCCACAATTTCACGGGTTTGCTGATGTTCCGTGATTACAAGTCAATTGTAGACCTGGCGCCAGAGGCTGGTTTTGAAGAGGTGACGAAGAGAACGTGGATGACTTACTGGAGTCTCATTCAGAACCCTTAAGCAATCAAGACTTATGGGAGTTGGAACAGCAAGGGGCTCTTGAGGAAGAAGAAGATGCTGTGGACACCTATCATCCAAGCCAATCTCACCATGAAAACCTCAGCCAAATCCTCAGCGTTTGAAAAATGCCAATGAATTTGTTATCGAGCAAGATATCAAATCTTGAAAGAGCACATGATTTTAGACACGTTGTTGTATGATGCCCTTTGTTGCTACAAGGAACTTAATGCAGCAAAGAAAAAGAAAGCCATCCAGCCCACATCTCCATGCATATTTCAAGCAAAGATGCAAGCACACACTCATCACATCCAGGTATGCTCCTTAACCAGGCTGCACAGAAGAGACCGTTCCCGCTGGTGAAGAAATGACAGCACAGTGTCAGTGAAGAGGGGGACGATTCTGCCACTCCGCAAGTGTGACTTGTCCACCGCAATCAACTCCGTTCCTCCAGCCTCGGGGTAAGTCGCCACAACTCGGAGGAGTGTGTTTTGTTATATTTGTGTTTATGTCCAAAAAATTCCGAGCCAAAAACCATCCCCCCTTTTAACACATTGGTTTCTATGGGAAAATATGTTTTGTTAACACAGTTTCGCTTTATCATAAGGTTTTCCAGGAACGGCAAAACCTTGCGAAAAGCGAGGACTTACTGTATATATATGTATAATTATATATATATATATATATGGATATATAAATATATATATATATATATATGTATATAGTTAATATCTTCTTCTTCTTTCGGCTGCTCCCGTTAGGGGTCGCCACAGCGGATCATCCGTTATGATCCGCATACTGATTTGGCACCAGTTTTACGCCGGATGCCCTTCCTGACGCAACCCTTTCGCCTCTTACGACACAGGATAAGGATTGGGTTTCGCCATGATTCCGGGCTGCCTACACCCTCTCATAGCGCGGCCAGTGCAGAGCTCCCGTCCTCAGCGATCGTCCAACCGAAGCCTCCGAGTCGCCGGATTACAGGCGCACGCCACTACGCCGGTTACATATGTTATATGATATAATATAATATGTGTATATATATGTATATATAGTAATTATTATATATATATGTATTATATATGTATATGATATATATATATATGTGATATATAATATATATATGTTTGTATATATGTATGTATATATGTATATATGTATGTTATATATATATGTTTTGATATATATATATGTGTGTATGTATATTATATATATTATATATATATTGTGTATGTATATATATACACACATATATATATATATACTACATATATACAATCATAATACATATATACATAATATATTATATATTATATATATTATATATATAAATATATATATATTTTAATATATATACACGAGGTGGTGTTCAAAAAGTATCCAACCTTAATTTTTCGTGCGTAACAAATGAAGCTAGGGAGGCGTGGTTTGGTGCATGTATGTAGGCGATCCTAATCCGTATGTGTGAATATTTCCCGCCTGCAGAAGCTGTCAGTCGCCGACAGACCGCCGATGAGTGAGGAAGTGTAAGTGAGCGCCGTCGGATTTCGTTTTTGAAAATGACGGATCACTGTGGTTCATCGCCAGTGATCACTGCTGTGTTGAAGAAGTTGGGATCGCTGTCCACAGTCTCCAGCATGTCCTGTGCGATCTCCAAACGGAGTTGCTTCTGCTCGATCGTTAGCAGCTTTGGCATGAACTTCGCTGAGATTCTCCTTAAGCCCAAATCCTCAGTCACAATGGAATGAACGGATCCAATGCTGACGCCCGCCTCGTCTGCAAGTTCTCTGATCGTGATTCGACGATCCTGCATCAGCAGGTCCTCACTTGGTCAATGACGATCTCATTTCGGGATGTTGAGGGCCTACCACAGAACGTGCTTCACTTTCCACTGATGTGCGACCTCTTTGAAGCGGTTGTACCACTCTTTTATCTGTGTGGTGCCATTGCTTCGTTCCCGAAGGCCTGTTGAATCTTGCGGATCGTTTCCACTTGAATCGCCAAGCTTTACACAAAATTGATGCAGTAGCGTTGTTCAAGTTTTTCCGTCATTTTTGTCAAAAACGAAAATCCGACGGCGCTCACTTACACTTCCTGACTCATCGGCGGTCTGTCGGCGACTGACAGCTTCTGCAGGCGGGAAAATATTCACACATACGGATTAGGATCGCCTACATACATGCACCAAACCACGCCTCCCTAGCTTCATTTGTTTACGCACGAAAAATTAAGGTTGGATACTTTTTGAACACACCTCTTATATATATATATATATATATATATATATATTATATATATATATATATTGTATATATATATTGTATATATATATATGTATATGTATATATTAATAATATATATATATATATAGGTGTGTATATATATATATGTGTCTATATGTATATATGTATGTATATATGTATATATATATATATATTTATGTATATTTATGTATATATATGGAATAGGAAAAAATTACATGGGGCCAAGTCTGGCGAATACTGGGAATCCGGTCTCGCTTACCAGGGTGGAAGCCGTCGTGCGTCAAATAAAATGTCCCGAAATGTGTGAGCATGCCTTGGTCCATTGCCAGCGCTCTGCCTTGCCGTGCACCCACCCACAAACAGGCTTGAACACCAATCAACGTCACGTCGTCACCCCCAGGAACCAGGGATGCCAAGAATCAGGTACACCAAAAGCAAGTCTCGAGCAGAACCAGTATTAGCGGTCCAAGCATCACCCACTATCAGGAGCCACCAGGAGTCACAACCAATGGACAGCTGTAAGGAGCTGCGAGGACTGTGAGGCGCTGTGAGGCTGTCACCAGTGATCAGAGCTGCAAGGCTGCAAAGCCGTGACCAACTGTCACAAACTGTCGCCAGCTCACCAACCATCTGACTGGAACTGACTGGAGCTAAAAATAGCCGTCACCCAGCTGTCACAAAAACTGTCAGAAAAACGGTCCTCCCGTCTTTTTTTGGTAGCCAGTCTGGGCGGAGCCTCAAGCAGACTTCAGCCAAATCCATCTTGCCTATTGGCGCATTGCTGCACGTCACTTCCAACTGTCAATCTTGCGATCATTCCTTCCTTACCAGAGCAAGATACAACCACAAATCAGCACAGACCTGACTTACAATGTCATGTTTGTGGTGCTGGACGAACAGCAGAAAGCAGCCATTTGCCAGAATTACCGA
>CM068954.1:4947016-5007105 GCA_035128595.1 Eptatretus atami
TATCGGATAATATGGACGTTACATGTGTGTCGGGAGGTATAAGAGGCTGTTTATTGTTCGTACAGTGGTGGTGGACCGAGAGGTTCTTCTTCTTCGTTCCCCTCTCCGAAGGAGTCTCCGCCCAGTGCTCTGGGAGGGGGAGGAGTTTGTAGGCTTCGTAAAGGGGAGCGCCCCAAAAGAAAAGGAAGTGAAACTGCAGGAGCGCCGGGAAGGCGGTGGTGAAACTGAGAGGCGAGCGAACGCCGGGAAGGCGGTGGTGAAACTGAGCGCGATGGTGGTGGTGGTGGTGGTGTTCTTGCGATCGGTTTGCGAAAGGTGGTGCGATCGGTTTTTCGTGAAGAGCGAGCTGAAAGAAAGGCAAGGAAGGGACTGCAAGAGGTCTGTCTGCCATCGGCTGGAGGAGAAACTTGCGGTGCGTGTGGTCGGCGATCTGTAAGAGAGGAACGGCCTGAACCTGAGGGTCGAGTCTGCCATCTGCCGAGGGAGTAACTGAGCCTGAGTGTCGAGTGAGGATTTCTGCTGTATAGAAACGACTAGTGGGAGGCTGCAATCTGTGTCGAGAGGAACTGGCTGCTGTGTGAGTCGGCGATCGACTTTATGAGGAGGTGATCGACAGGTTTAATCTGCGTCTAACCACGGAGCCTCGTGCCTTACTCACCTCACGGCTCGACACGTTTGTCGATCCGCCTGTGGAGCCCAACACCCCGATTTGGCCTTGTCTGGTGAACAGGCCAGGCTGGACTTGTATGCTGGACCTTGTGAAAAGCCAGCTGGAGCATACCATAGATCATTCGTCTTGGGCCGTCGACCTTACGGGGGCTGAACGCGCTGAGGCTGCGTGCGTGGGCGGTGCGACAAAAGGAGGACGACGCCGCATTTTGCCACGTGGCGTGTTTGAGCTGGGTGCTCGAATCCGTCGACATCGGCTTGTCACGAGCCACATTCGTGCTTTTGACATTTTCCTCTCGTCCATGAGGCATCACCAAGTACTCTGTGTCTTGTCTGGATGCTGTCCGTGTCTTGTCAGCATGTTGTCTAAAGTTTATCTCGCTAGGGTTCCCTTCGAAACCCGTAATCCGTAGCTCCCTAGTTAAGAACGGGTAATAAGTTAATTATAATATTGTAGTGCATGCTTGCTTGTGTTGTGTTCCCGATGTGTCCCCAATAAATCTGGCTGATTCGTATGAAGTTGCCGCTTTGGGTTTGTTCGTGCTGCGCCGAGGAACGATCCGCTGGATTTGGATAATAAACCAAAATGGTTACAGACTGGCAGAATTCGCTCGGTCTCTGACAAAACCAGTCTGTAACCAGGGTCTATTCCCCCAAATGGTAAGGTTGAGGTGTACGTTGGTATCGCGATTCGAGGCGCGTGACCCGAGGCCTGTGCCGAACCAGCCGGCGTTATAACCCCGGAGACGGCGATGCTGTTAAGTGATGGCAGATATTCAACATTTGTGGTGAAGAGTCGGGTGCGAGCCCCGCCACCGCTGAATCCTTAACAATATCAAACCTTGAAAAGGCACATACTCAGGTCCCCAGCAATATACCTGGTAAGTTTCAATTAGATCGGACCAGTAGTTGTCGAGAAACAGCGGTCACACACACACACACACACACACACACACACACACACACACACACACACACACACATACATTGCTGGAATTATAGATAGATGAACGAGGCGGGGATTGGTGTGTTGGATCTGCCGAACATTTTCAGCCATTTGAACCAGAAGCATTCATGACTCTGCAAGGTGATACTGAGATTTTTAAAAGAGAGCGGGAAATCCATATAGTATTATGGATTACCTAAACACACCTTCACGTACCACTGTTGTGTCGGCGCGTGGCGTATATAGAGGCTCACGGCTCTGAAAACGCCATAAAACTTTGAAAAAAAAGAGGAAAAAAAGGTAGATCACTCCTCCATATTCAGTGAAGCGACAGGGTTCACACACACACCTTTTTACAACGTGTCAGTGACCAGGTGAGAGACTTGGTAAGGTGACGTGAACAATGAGACTTGCCTCCTGGGTCTGGGCACCTCAGTGACATGGTGCATGTCCCATCATGCTGTATCGCTACTGCCCATCTCTTCCCCATCCATCTTCCCCATTCTCTAGTATATTTTGGCTGGCGCAGCATCGTCAGGCTGTGTGAGGTGAGGGAGAAAGAAAAGACCCTCCTTTTCTTTTCTCCATACTTTACTATTCTTTTCTTCTCAAGTTCTACTTCTCATTTTCTTCTCCCATGATTTGAATGATGGCCATGTGTCCCTTCTGCCAGTAAGATTGTATAAGAAGAATACGTGTTATGGTTAAATCTACTCTTATGTGCCCTTTTACTTTCATGCTTGTAAATACTCGCATTTAAATGATTGCTTGTGTGTCTGTGTGTAATAAATAATTGTTTGTTGTTATTTTCAATCTGCCTTGGTTGTCTTATCCTTCATTGGTCCAACACAGTGTACAAGTATAGTTAGACGGGAAGTTGTACCCCCAACTGATTTGCTCTGTTAGCGCGGTGCTGCACCTATCTGTTCTGCTCGGCTGAATATCACCAGGTGTGGTGCCAAGGGTGTGGCCTCTAGTTAGGTTGCTGTGCCAATAGAAAGGTATTGGGGAAACATCGAAGCGTATCCCTGCTCGGGCGGTAGTCTAAGTCGAGCGGCTATGGCTGCGTAAGAACTACAGCCCGTTGGACTATGGAGGTATCTGTGGTCGGTGTCCTCAGGACCGGGTGTTCGGGAGAATCTCGGGTGCTTCCCCTCGTGAAGAGCCCTGAACTCAGGCCGTAACAAATATTATTTGCAATTCAGCATCTTCAAGGTTTGTGATGAATGTCCCGTTAACACTTTCCCCCTCCTCGCTCCCTGCGTGCATCACTAGGCTGGTATCTGTACCACACCTACTGTAATTTATTTTTCCCATGAAACACAATCATAATTGTTTTTACCAATTAAGCAAAGATTGGTATTCCCGTCAGTGCAGCGATGGGTCATACATGCTCGTATATATTAAACATACATGTTTTTAAAACCTTCTTGATAACTCTAGAAAAGGCTGTATGCATCATCGAACTGCGGTAGTTCACTAAAACTTGGAATGGCTTTTCATGGTGGATCTCTCTGATTGGGTTATACTGGTGAAAAGGAAACAGAAAATCATGGGACAGACTTCACTCGTCGTGCAGGATCGACCTTGCCTTCATTTTACGGATCACTTCCTGCTATTGTTCACCGGTAAAATCAATCCAGCTTAATGAGAACCTCATGTTGAAAGTTTGTGGGACCGCCATTGCACGACCAGACTGCAAATTTTCACTCTCAATAATACCCAGGTTATTTTACCTATTTGAGCCAGCAGGTGTTTAGAACACCTGGAGATTGAACAGTGGCAACAACAAAATCTTCAACCAGGTGTTTACAGAATTTGAAGTGTTGTAAGAAAAGTGGGAGACTGTGTAGAGTGATTAGAACAGGTGAATGTGTTTGATGTCAATGCCTCTGTTTTTGATTTGTGCACGCCTTGTCTTTCCCAGGAGGTAATATGAAGCAGGTACAGCAATAAAACACCTGCCTGGAAATATGAGCAATTCCGACTCCAAAATGAAAGAACAGTTTGAAGGAGAAGCTTGAGAGAAGACTTTTTACATTTCATTTCGAAAGATGTATTAATAACATTTAAAGGTCGTTCACACGAAACAAAGATAACACGTAATTAGAGACATGCAAATTCTGGTTTACTGTTTTACTGAAATGCAAGAATGTGAAGGAAAGAAAAAAAAAACAGATGGAAATTAAGAATCACGTCATCAAAGACGATGAAGGAAGTACATAACTCAGATGGGAAAGGTAAACGTGTGTTACTGAGATGTGAAAGGTAAACGAGTGTTACTGAGATGTGAAAGTAAACGTGTGTTACTCAGGTGTGAAAGGTAAACGTGTGTTACTGGAATGTGAAAGGTAAACGTGTGTTACTCAGGTGTGAAAGGTAAACGTGTGTTACTGAGATGTGAAAGGTAAACCTGTGTTACTGAGATGGGAAAGGTAAACATGTTACTCAGGTGTGAAAGGTAAACGTGTGTTACTGAGATGGGAAAGGTAAACGTGTGTTACTGAGATGTGAAAGGTAAATGTGTGTTACTGAGATGGAAAGGTAAACCTGTGTTACTGAGATGTGAAAGGTAAACGTGTGTTACTGAGATGTGAAAGGTAAACCTGTGTTACTGAGATGTGAAAGGTAAACGTGTGTTACTGAGATGTGAAAGGTAAACCTGTGTTACTGAGATGTGAAAGGTAAACGTGTGTTACTCAGGTGTGAAAGGTAAACGTGTGTTACTGAGATGTGAAAGGTAAACGTGTGTTACTCAGGTGTGAAAGGTAAACGTGTGTTACTGAGATGTGAAAGGTAAACGTGTGTTACTCAGGTGTGAAAGGTAAACGTGTGTTACTGAGATGTGAAAGGTAAACGTGTGTTACTCAGGTGTGAAAGGTAAACAAGTGTTACTCAGGTGTGAAAGGTAAACGTGTGTCCCAGACATTTTGCGATTTCCATTCCCTTTCATGAACGAGTGGATTGCACACTTTCTTTGCCTGGTTCCACGTACTCTGTAAATAGTTTCTGTCAAACTTTTGACCTAATACCGTTTGTTCAATAGCTCTTCCCTGAGCCTTGACCTTTGGAAAGAGAAGGAACAAAAAGGTGTCTCTTGTATGTAGTACTTTGTAATTTTGTAATACTGCATAATAATTATGCAAGAAAAAAACAATGTGTTGTCAACGGGAGATAATATTTCAAAGACTTAGCACGAATGTCTTTCTCACGACATCAAAAGTGTGTGTGCGAGTGTGTGAATATGTTTGTGTGAGCATGTGAATGTGAGTGTGTGTGAGCGAATAAGTGTGTGTGTGTGTGTGTGTGTGTGTATGTGTGTGTGTGTGTGTGTGTGTGTGTGTGTGTGTGTGTGTGTGTGTGTGTGCGCTAGGTTAGTGCTGTACCTCTCCCCACGTAGCATGACGAGCCCCGATGCTGCGAGATTGGATGAGGCCTTCCCGGCGAGCATTGCGGAAGAGACGAACAATTCCTGCCCAGCGTGTGATGTAATTTTCAACTGGAGACCAAGGTGGGCTGAGATGGCAAAGTACCAGAGAATACTCACAAAAAATTCCAGGGAATAATAATTAACTGTAGGTAATTGGCAGCTAGACTATAACATCGCTGTTACACTTAACACCAGGCACTCATTGCCTGCACGACCCAGATGACGAGCGCTCGGCGGTCGAAACGTCAGACCCGAGGCATCATCTACTGGGTGCATACCTGGATACATTTGTTGGCAATGCCTTGGGTTTGAATATGTGGAGCTTCCCAAACACATTTACTGGTTCTACAATAACAAGAATAATAATAATAAATTATTTATTATAACAAGAAAAAGAGTAATCAGTGATTGCAGACCCTCGTCAGGACTTGTTTTTGTGTGGTGTATTTTGTGTGGTGTTTGTGTACTGGTGTGTTCTGTAATTAATGAGATGTAACTAGAACTGCCACTTTATAACTGCTGGCAGTGATGACCGGTACCAAGACGTCCCACTTTGATTGGACACCTGACCCTGACCCATGACGTTTTTTTAATTTATTTAATTGAATTCACAATGGGATAAAAATAAATTCAATTCAAATCAAATGGAAGACCAAACAGGTATAGTCCTGCATTGGAGTCATCAGAAGGAACCCATCCATCCATCCATTGGGACCATACTCTGTGCAGAGCGTTGGTGCTGCCTAAGCAGCCTCCTTGGCTATTGGGCACAATCCTGAACTGGTCGCCACTCCGACACAGGATACCAGCAAGCTGGCACTCATTTTGCCGACCTCGGAAGGATGACAAGCAGAGCCAACCCCACCTGGTATTAATTCAACAGCCGAGTGGGATTTGAACTCAGGATCCTAGGATCCCAAGCCCACCACCCTAAAGAAGGAACCAGAACAAGCAAAAAGAAAAGATGAAGTCATCAGGTGGAACCTGGATAGGATTCGCATTTCAGCTGCGACTCCTCTACCCTCAAACCCATCTAGGCACAGCAAAGTGAGCCTTATTCAAAAAAAAAAAAAATCAAATAGAACCCAGATCAAAATAAATAAATAATTCTGGATGCCAGACCATGTGTCTGATGAGGTTGAAATTTAACGTATATTCCCCATCACCATGACATCATAATTTTGAAGTTTCACATTGACTGATGAAGCGGTTCAAGAGATTTCATTTTTTAAAGATTTCCGCTCAATCCAACATGGCTGCCAGACCATGTGACATCAATTTTTCGGAATACCCTGGTATCTCCAAGGCCTGGGGAACATTTGTGTGAAGTTTCCTCTCGATCTGTCCGGCTGTTCTGGAGAATAATTTTTACAGGTTTTATGGTAAATCCAATATGGCTGCTACACCACATGACCTTTGATGTCATAATTATCATTGAAGAAAAAAATTTATACACGAATCGTCGCACCTATGGTGAAAATTTCTTCTGAATCAGACAAGCGATTTCGGAGGAGAACACTAAACGTTGTGTGTGGACAAACAGACAAGAAACAAACAAACAAAAACAAACAAACAGACAGACCCAAATGCAATACCTTCTCCCTGGTGAGGGTAATGAGATTTAAAGGACGTGGTGGTACTCACACTTTGTGCTGGCATCATCGATGAGAACAATCTCAGCAAGAGAGTGTGTCGGAGTTCGTCGTATGATGCTGTGAAGTGTGCGGAGAAGGGTGGACCATCCCTCGTTGTGGAACACCAGATAACACTGGCTTTGGGTAAAGTCTCGTCATAATGCCAAAACTTGCACCTGAAACACATTCCAGGCATGATCGCCATTGTTTACGGAAAACAATACCAATATCCGATCCTTTATAATCAGCAAACACAGCAATGTGGTAATGCGTCAAACTATGGAATGTTGGAATAATAAACAATTTCCCACAGTACATTGCAATATGCTCTCTTGAGTTGGAGCTGCAGCGCGTGTTCATGGTGCTGCTCTAGCAATATACAGACCGGGATCAATCAATTGCTTATTGAAGGTTCCTCTTATTTTGGAACAAAATCCAAAAGCACTTCACAAAGGAAGAGGTAAGGAAATGGGACAAAAGAAAAGAAAAAGTAAAAAAGATTGGATTTTCAGAGGAATTTATAAACCATCTTTAATGAGCGGAGCGGGAGGGTGTGCACATCTTCAATGTTATGGTTTCTTCCAAGATAATTGAGACAAGTGAACGCACGTGACCTGCACATAGAGTTCCGCATTAACAGCCTAAAGGGCAACTCTAACATGTACCATTTCAAACGTGACAGCAAACGGATTCATCTCCTCCAATGATAATATTGTAATCCATGGTGGACCGATGCGATCTCACACTTGCATTGCAACAAATGGCGATCTCAGGTTCGAATCCGGGTGGAATTAAACCAGGAATGGGATGCATCAGAGGCAAGCAAGCTATCCTTCCAATACAAGCAATCTGAGGGTAGATCTGCACCCGGGAAGTCCGGATCGTGCACTAACCATGAATAGATGACCACTACCCACTCAGCCCGATACAGTGCCACCCACAGAGGGGGTGTAAAAGACTTCAAGGTGACTGTTGACGAAAAGTCGACGAGCTATCGCCGGCATCAACAAATTACTCATCCCTGCTCTAACTTACAGGGGGCACTGCATCCGTGGCACAGTTGTGCCCCCAGCAATTGATGCTCGCCGCAGTAAAGTGCTACAGACAAAGAAGAAGTAAAAGGGAGGCTTTCACACCACCAGGACGAGTCAACGTACAATTAATACATGTCACGTGTCATTCATTCTTGGCCACAATGATGAAGTGCCAAACTTCTGATAATAAAGGATTTCTTTTCATCTGACTTGGATGCTATTACAATAAATATCTGAGAGATCTGTCAACTTTCATTGGTTGATATTCAAATATTCTTTCAAGGTGAACCGATGACCACACCTGGGGCATCCAAACGTTCTATGAAGGGATCTCACAATAGTCCAAGACGCCGACTAGTCGATTTGACGTTTCTATCTGTTCAATACCAAACCTAGAAATGTTATTTCCTATGAATTTTTTTATGTTTATTTGGAATTGTATGAGGTCCCAGAACAATTCGAGCTTGGTTGCCCAAATGGCATCTTTGGGCAATTCTGGTAATTTGCATATTCCAAGATGGCTACCGATCACCATCTCGATAATTTAATTTTTTACCCGCTTGTCCTAAATGGTGTGTAATCATCTTTTCAGGCTTGTTATGTATGTAGAATCCATTTCTGATGTTATTCCTTCGATTACAGGTCTATCTCACGCGTTGAAGGTCAGATAAAGGGGTGGACAGCAAATTGAATCAACTTGATGAACATTAACGATTCACTTTGATCATGTTTTCTTCATGTGAAAAATATCACTAACATGTCACAAAAGCTGGTATTCACAATTACATAAGTGTAAAATTATACAATAGAACGATAATTGTCATCTTCCCCAACTGAATCAAATTTCTGTATGCTCCCACTCGTAATCGGGATCAGAAAGACCATCCTCATCCTCCTGGCCTTCGCTCTCCTGATCGGCACCCTCATCAAAATTCTCTTTCCCAACATCCTGGTCTACATCATCCTCCTGATCTACATCATCCTCATAAGTCTCCTCCATATCGACGTACTCCTCATCTGTAGTTTGAACATCTCGTCTCTGAGTGTGGATTGCAGCAGCCATCTTCACCAGAGCAGTTACAGTATGACGTACATGAAAGATGTTCTCTGTGGCAGCCACACGCCTCAGTGATGCACTTCTTACTCTGTGCCCTACATTGACACCGGATCCGTCAATTAGCTCTGCCGGTGCCGGGTCACCCTTAGCAGTGACAGGAACAAGGATATTATCCTGAATCTCCCATCCAAATTTTGTGAGATCAGCTGAATCATCGGGTGGAGCTCGGTGGTCTGCCGCTTTCCACAACATAACTTGTAAATGAGCCCTCAACACGTGTTGTAACAAGTTGGTCGTTGTGGAGGAAGGGCCATCACTTTGAGACTTTTCTTCTTTTTTGGTGAATAGCGTAAAGCGAGCAGAGTCCATAGAAGTTCCCGGTACCTGACCATACAGAGCGAGGAAGAAAGGTTTTGCTGCTTCCAGCAAATCAGCTTCTGTGGTGCCACCTCACCCAGCACATCAGCCAGCCCGGGAAGTTCCTGCCAGCAAAGTTTTTAGTGTGCCGATCTTGCCTTTGCCATACGGATATGAGGTTGTGTCGCACCCACTGAGGGCGTGCACACCAAGGAGTTGCAAACATTTTGGCCCGAGGTCAGCACAGGTTGCATTGATATCTAGGACTGTACCGTCCCACGCTCCATTTGTACTTTGCACTGTAGGTCTGCCCAATACACCCAATACACCAACAGAGCAAACACATCAGTGTCATCACTAAGCACGCGTATCACACCCTTTCCAGAGGTGGCTGCCACAAGGAAATAGGAAATCATGGTGATGTCTGCTTCGTCATGACCAAATGCACCATCGTCGTGAGTATCCATTCTAGTAAGGGTTTCATCGTCATGCCGCTCTGTTGCACATTCGATAAGTTTTTTGTTACTGCTTGTAGCTTGAATGTTCTTACTCGTCCAGACTTGCTGCAGGTCGGGAGAAAGCACTTCCCAACATCAGGCGCTGTATGGTCATCTCGAATCATGTGAAATAAACACTAAAATTAGGAAGAAAATTGCACAAATGCATGCAAACTTTTAACTATAACATTAAATATATATATATGTAATATTATATAATATTATAATATTATAATATTTTTCGTTGCCATTTCGTTGAAACATCCAATGGTTGTCCACACAGAGGTCAAATGTAACCTTGACCTGAACTTTTGCACGTGAGATTGACATGCAATCAAAAAATAATATCAGAAATGGATTCTACACACATGAAAACCCTAAAAAAGATTTATTACACACCATTCTAGGATTAGCGAGTCAGATGCTAAATTATCGAGATGGCGTTTGGTGGCCATCTTGGATTATGCAAATTACCAGAGTTGCCCAATGTTGCCAATTTGGGCAACCGAGCTCAAATTGTTCTAGGTACCCAAATGAATATAAATCAACAAAAAAAATTTCATAGGAAAGAGCATTTCTAGGTTTAGGAAATGACAAATGGACTACACAGGTAAGTGTAACGAGGTGTATCGATAGTCACTGAAGAGTTCATAGAACATGTTACCCCATGCTGTGTTCAAGTAAATAATTCAATTTAAATAGAATAATGATTTTGAAGATAGTTTTAAAAAAATTCCAGCAGTTTAACGCTATTGAAGCAGTCTTGTACAACACCTTATTTTAACATGTCCAAGTACAGCGAAATGGAAGGGTTTTCAAAGTGACAAGAAGGTGATTTGTGTTCGTGTTCAAGTATATAATTCAAATTAAATAAAGTAAAGATTGGAAAGGTCGTATAAACAAACTTATTCCGGAATTTACCGCCGTTTTACCTCTGTTGACGCAGTAGCTTGTACACCACCTAATCTAACGCATTACCTTAGTTCTTCGTGCTGGTTGTTTGTGCCCTTTATGACGTCATTAAAAACAGTAAGTTCCTGTTTGGAGTGATTTTAAATTTCTGTTTGACTGCCAGACAGGCAGAGTAAAAAATATTATGTCACTCCTATCTGTGCATGTGTGAGAGGGATGAATTGAGAAGAAAACCTAAACGGCAGGTTCGTTTTCTGATTCGTGTTCAAAATATAACATTCAATTAAAATACGTTGTTCTTCAATCATAAACTGACGTCTGTGGACAGATGGATGGAGAGACGGACAGACATGAACAACTACTGCTTAACCTCGCTTTTCGCTTGCGTGCGCGGGGTAATAATACGTTTATTGCGGGGTCTGTCTGTCAAGTTTTCTATCTCCTCTCCGATTGCTTCGGACAAAGTCACCAAACTTTATCGGCATAACATGATCTTACAACCCTGCTTTTATGGCATCAATATTTACTAAAATTTCAATTCCGTCTGGTCCAATGAAAAGTCGACTTTTTGCGAGCGTTTGTGATGCTGGACGACATCAAGGCATTCTGGTGGCATGACTTCAAGCCCAAGCGTCAAAGGAATGCTGTTGTTGTATTCTCAATTTCTTCTTTCTCACGGCATTGTTGGTTGTTCTATGTCCCTTTTGTCCCATCAAATGTTATTGCATCCCGTGACCCATCCTCTGTTGACGCAGCAGCATTTGAACATGGTATTGGCAGCACTCTCTTGAGGTTCGGGAACCGGATTGCGGCGATATCATGGCGAGTGGTTACACCTACGATTGGCCTGGTTGCTCTGATGGTTACCATGCCCAAGGAGCTGCTGCAGCTGTGTCCAATAATTATCTGACTCCAATGATAATTGAGGTAACACACAGTCAACAAGCATTTTATGAGACTAAGGATTCGTCACTCCTTTGGTGTCATTTCCGTGGTCTCGGTATATGCTCCAACTGACACGAGTGATCTCACCATGAAGGACGCATTCTATGCCGAGCTCGAGTCTGTGGTTGATCAGTGCTCCAGGCGAGATACACTTCTAGTATTGGGGGTTTTCAATGCATCGACTGTTTATGGGTCTGAACCATAGGGATGATAGGGATGGTTAATGAGAGGTGTGTTGGTCCCCATGGGTCTGGAACTGTGAACGAGAATAGCACTAAGTTCCTTGACTTTGCAAGAAGTATGGCTTAGGGTGGCTTATTCATGGTTTCAGCCACACAGGCTCATCGCTGAACTTGGTATTCGAACGCTGGCGTGTGGCAAAGGAGATTGCCCATGTGCTCATTGATGGTCACTGGAGGATGATCCACAACTGCAGGGTCTACCAAAGTGCTCAGTTCCTCAGACTGACTACAGGCTTGTGATAGCAACTCTGAAGAAGCAACTTAAAACTGGAGAATGGTACCATCCCAGGCTCGGCTGGATGTTGGCAAGCTCAAGGATGAGAGTGTAGCTGAGAAGTTTGTGACAGGCCGAGTGGGGATTTTGATGGTCTGGGTGCTTTGGGGAATCCTGAAGAGTTGTGGAGTGCCTTCAAGATCATCGTCCTTGATGTTGCCGGTGGATGTCTTGGAACTCACCATTGGGCGAAGAAGAATTTTGTCTCTCAAGGGACACTGGATACCATTGACCAGAGTCATAGGGCCAGGCTTAATGGCAGAGCTAAGCTGTTCAGGGAGTTGAGGCGTAAATTGCACATGCACTGAGGGTGGACAAGGAGGCCTATGTGAGAGGAATCTGTGAGGGGGTGGAGCATCACCTGTGATCAAGTGATTTCATCCTGCTTACAGAGAAATTTGCATGTTGCGTTCCTCCAAGCCCGCCCCTCGGTGTACTGCAGTTAGAGCGGAGGGTGGTAGGCTCTTGACAGAGGAGTCCAAGTGAAGGCCGGCTGGGCTGATACTTGGAACGGCTTTTACCAGGCTGATCCACCAGTCTGTGAGTTGGATGTCAGGGGTGTTACTATCCCTATTGCTGACCCTCCAATCAACTGTGGTCCACCTTCGCGTGTGGAAACACGGCTGCGGTGAACCGGTTGAAATGGGGAAAAGCTCTTGGGATCTGTGGCATCCATGCTCAACTTCTCAAGGCTGGTGGAAATGCTGTACTCGTGTCATTGCATGCAGTTCTGTGCTATGCTGGAAACACAGGCATCATCTCAACTGACTGGATATCCTTTTTGGGGGCCCTCAAGGTGCTGATTGAGGAGTTGGAGCCACTGGGATAACAGGTTTCCTGGGTCAAAACTAAGATCCAGGCTTTCAATGACATCTTGGATGCTGCTGTCTTGTCTGTACCTGATTGTGGTGAGGCTATTGAGGCCAAGGAGAGATTTACTTACCTTGGAAGTGATATTCAGGTTCTCTGCTGGCTGTGATCCAGAGGTCAACAGACGTCTGGGGACGGGCCTGGGGAGTCATGGATTCACTGGATAATGGGGTGTGGCGCTGTCTGTACCCATGCGGGAGGACGAAAGCCGCGAGTCTTCAGGTCCTGGTGTTTCCAGTCTTGCTCTATGGATGTGAGACTTGGACTCTGACCAGGGATCTGAGATGGAGACTTAATTCCTTTGGTACCAGGTCTCTCATGGAATCCTTGGCTATCGCTGGTCGGACTTTGTGTACAACGAGCGGTTGCTGAGAGAGACTCAAATGACATTTGTTACCTGTATAGTCCGTGAGCATCAGTGTGGCTGTATGGACATGTTGGCTTGTTTTCTTGACGCTGATCTGCTCACCAGATTCTCTCAGCAAGGGAGTCACCTGGGTGGAGGAGGCCAATGGGCCAACCACGTGCCTCATGGTTTTCAGCAGGTTTATCAGCATCTCAAGGAGATGGGATGGGCCAGGCATCTGCCTGGGGATGGCCAGACGGAGGCCTCTGGAGCACCGGTGAAAAGTGGACACATCGACGCGCTGCTTGGCGGCATGATCCCATACCTGACCTGACCCATCTCGACAAGGATGTTCACTACTTATATAATAAAATTAATATATTACAATTACTTACCAAGGAAGCAGAGAGTTCTATCAAACACCTTAGCCCACGCACTCACGAGGAAAACGACATAGGAAGGGGCTTTTAAACTCTACTTTGTGTTTCGAGCATGGGACACAATTTTGTTGAATCTCGATATTCCCTCGCCTTGAGAGCATAAGCAGCAAATTTGATTGGTCGAGTCGGCATTATGATTTTGCGAGTAGCTCAAAAGTTTTTTGGAATTATTGCAAGCAAGGATATTTGGTGTTCTACAGTGTCCACTGTATAATGAAATTGAAATAAAATAAAGACTTTAGAGCCATATAATATTTATTTTTTTTACCCACTTATCTAACACGTTACAGAGTGCTTCGTGCCTGTTGTTTGTGTCCATTATGACGTCCTGAGAAACAGTGAGTTTTTCTGTTTGGAATGATGTTAAATTTTGTTTTTAAACTGATGGACAGGCAGACAGAGTAAAAGAATTGTCATACTCTCTGTGAGTGTGCGTCTCGGACAAGATTCCGTACAATTCGCCAAATTCCGACAACTGAAATGTTAAAGTCCAGGTACGTTTTCCGATTAGTGTTTCAAAATACAACATTCAAATATAAATGAAGTTGTTCATCAAATCATAACCGACGTTTGTAGACAGGGTGGACGCATTTGCTGAAACCCCCTCCGCACGTATGTGGTAAATATCTTCTTTACGTATTAGATATTGAAAAATGAAATTCCTCACAATCCATGTCCTGCTCACGTTCCACCGAGTCCAGGCACGTTGCTCAGCTGCATTGCATTGATTCGTTACCTTATTCTCCAGATTGTGGATTTGTCTCCTTTCAAATGCGCTGCCAATCACTGCATCAATTACCTCCACGAGTATCTCTAATGAATCACCATCTCTATTTCTATTAATAAATTACTCCGCTTCCCTTCCGCATAGCTTCTACATATGATGATTCTTTCCAATCTGTTCCTCTCGTTCTCTCCTTGACCTGCACCCTCATTCATACACCTTGGTTGTTTGCGAACCAGCCCCTGTCGTTTAACTCCTCCTCTGGTGAGCCTAAACCCTTGTTGGAGGTAATTGTAATGGATCTTTGTATTTTGATGTGGTTCGCAAAAGGGAAAACTACATAAATAGCTTGTAAATGTCCGAACTGAAAAAAGTACTTTATTTTCCCAGAACATGGTCGGTGAATATCTCCTTCATCTGTCTCATTAAGGATGTTTTCGCCATTTAATCAAAGATCAATTTCACAGCAGAATGGCTTCGGTAAACTTTCTCTCGATTACCACGAAGGTCAAAAACAGAATGTTAGCAATTTTACACCCAGGGACCGAATCACGATATCAGAGGGTGTGTGTGTTGTGTGTGTGTGTGTGTGTGTGTTGTGTGTGGTTGTGTGTGTGTGTGTGTGTGTGTGCGCCACGCTTGTCGTGCCCTACAATTCTGGCCAATTCCATCCAGATGTTGCTGCATACGATCAGCATGACCCCAATTAGTGTATACGGGTGTTTTTTATCTTTGCGGTGGTATTGGAAGGGGGAGAAAATTATCCATGTTGAATGTGCATCATATAGCAATCGCTCCAGGTGGGAGGGGGTATTAAATGTCTCCACATTACAGTACAGTGAGTGTTTGAATTACGCAGCGAGAGGTATTTTCGAGAGGTATTTTTGGAGAGGTATTTTGAGAAGGTATTGTTGGAGAGGTATTTTGGAGAGGTATTTGGAGAGGTATTTTGGAGTGGTATTTGGAGAGGTATTTTGGAGGTATTTTTGGAGAGGTATTTTAGGTATTTGAGTTGGTATTTTGGAAGAGTATTTTGGAGAGTATTTTTGGAGAGGTATTATGGAGGATTTATGGAGAGTATTTTGGAGTGGTATTTAGTGTGAGAGGGATTTTTTCGGAGAGGGTATTTTGGAAATATTTTGGAAGGTATTTTGGAGAGGGACTTGGTTTGGAGAGGGATTTTGGAAAGGTATTTTGGAGAGGATTTTGAGAGGGATTTTGGAAGGTATTTGGAGAGGGATTTTGGAGAGGGATTTTGGAAAGGGATTTTAGAGAGTATTTTGGAGAGGGATTTTTGGAGAGGGTTTTTGGAAAGTATTTTGGAAGATTTTTGACGATTATTATTGGAAAGGATTTTTGGAGAGGATTTGGAGAGGATTTTGGAGAAGGATTATTGGAGAGGGATTTTGGAAATTTTGAAGGAAGGATCTTTGGATATTTTGGAAAGGATTTTGGAGGGGATTTTGGAAAGGTATTTTGAAAAACGTATTTTTGAAAAGGTATTTTTGGAGAGGGATTTTGGGAAAGGTATTGGAGAGGTATTTTTGGAAACATATTTTTGAAAGGTATTTGGAGAGGGATTTTGGAGAGGGATTGGAAGGTATTTTTGGAAAGAGGTATTTGGAAAGGTATTTTGGAAAGGTAATTTATTGAGAGAGGTATTTTGGAAAGGTATTTTTGGAGAGATATTTTTGGAAAGGTATTTTTGGAGAGGGATTTTGGAGAGTTATTTTGAATAGGATATGTTGGAGAGGGATTTTAGAGAGGGATTTTTGATTACACGTTTAAATAGGAAATAACAAAATAACCTCCCTGAGCTGCCGCTGGAGCAGGGCTTGTCGTATTATATTGTTATGGATTTCAGAATCGATCCGACTAATGCATGACAAAACATTTAAGTCCTCAGACAGTTATTTCCTAAATGCATATGCTCCACGATAGAACCATCCCCATGTTGGTAGGATTCTAAATTTATGCGTTGAGAAGGATAATAGAATAGATTCGCCTTTCTTATGGAAAGCTCCATTTTCTCTTTACGACAACACATTCATGCACGCAGGAGTAGCCGTTAGCCCAGAGAGGCTCGTCTACCCCTCTTTGCCACAGGCACTTGGCATTGGAGGTGGACGATATATTTACA
Source organism: Eptatretus atami (assembly GCA_035128595.1). NCBI lineage: Eukaryota > Metazoa > Chordata > Myxini > Myxiniformes > Myxinidae > Eptatretus > Eptatretus atami. Next base: position 4,963,534 of record CM068954.1, read on the forward strand.
ACTTGGACTACAGGACAATTTGATAAGCACACCAAAGGCTTTCCTGAAGCAGTTATTTTGATGGTCAAAATATGGCTGTGGATGCATTTACGCTCACCCATCCTTTTTTCCATCGACGTTGGCATCCACCTTTTTTTTCCATCAACGGCTTGATGCCCCGTTTGGCAGCTCTGTGGCTGCGGCGGGCTCTTGTTCATATCGGCTGAACAGAGAGGCGATGGTTTGTTGTTGAGTTTTATGAGGCCGCTTCACTTTTTCGCTCGGTAATTCTGGCAAATGGCTGCTTTCTGCTGGTTCGGTACCAGCACCACAGAACATGACATTGCTAGGTCAGGTCTGTGCGATTTTGTGGTTGGTATATCTTGCTCTGGTAGGAAGGAATGATCGCAAGATTGACAGTTGGAAGTGACGTGAGCAATGGCGCCAATAGCAAGATGGATTTGGCTGAAGTTGCTGAGGCTCCGCCCAGACTGGCTACCAAAAAAATAGGACGAACCGTTTTTTCTTGACGTTTTTTGACAGCTGGGGTGACGGCTTATTTTTAGCTCCAGTCAAGTTCCAGTCAGACATGGATTGGGAGCTTGGCGACTATTTGTGGACAGTTGTCACGGCTTTGCAGCTTGCAGCTCTGATCACGGTGACAGGCCCAGCAGCGCCATCACAGTCCTCGCAGCTCCTTACGCTGTCCATTGGTTGTGGACTCCTGGTGCTCCTGATAGTGTGGTGATGCTTGGACCAGCATAATACTGGTTCTGCCGAGCTGTGCTTTTGGTGTACTGTTCTTGGCATCCCTGGTTCCTGGGGGTGACGACGTGACGGTTGATGTGTGTTCAAGCCTGTTTGTGGTGGGTGCAGCGGCAAGGCAGAGCGCTGGCAATGGACCAAGGCATGCCCACACATTTCGGGACATTTTATTTGACGCCACGACGCTTCACCTGGTAAGCGAGGACGGATTCCCAGTATTTCGCAGACTTGGCCCCATTGTATTTTTCCTATTCCATATATATTACATAAATATAACATAAATATATATATATATTACATATAACATACATATATTACATATAGACACATTTTATATATATACAACACCTTATTATATACATATACATATACATATATATATAATATATATATATATATATAAGAGGTGTGTTCAAAAAGTATGCCAACCTTATTATTTTGTGCGTAAACAATGAAGCAGGGAGGCGTGGTTTGAGTGCATGTATGTAGGCGATTCCTAATCCGTCATGTGTGAATATTTTCCCGCCTGCAGAAGCTGTCAGCAGCCGACAGACCGCCGATGAGTCAGGAAGTGTAAGTGAGCGCCGTCGGAATTTTCGTTTTTGACAAAAAACTGACGGAAAACTTGTAACAACGCTACTGCATCAAATTTTGTGTAAAGCTTGGCGATTCCAAGTGGAAACGATCCGCAAGATTCAACAGGCCTTCGGGAAACGAAGCAATGGGCCCACACAATAAAAGGAGTGGTAACAACCGCTTCAAAATGGTCGGCACATCAGTGGAAAGTGAAGCAGTTCTGGTAGGCCCTTCAACATCCCGAAATGAGATCGTCATTACCAAGTGAGGACCTACTGATTGCAGGATCGTCGAATGCACGATCAGAGAACTTGCAGACGAGCGGCGTTAGCATTGGATCCGTTCATTCCATTGTGGAATGAGGATTTGGGCTTAAGGAGAATCTCAGCGAAGTTCATTGCCAAAGCTGCCTAACGACTCGAGCAGAAGCAACTCCGTTTGGAGATCGCAACGGACATGCTGGAGACTGGTGGTGACAGCGATCCCAACTTCTTCAAACAGTGAATCAACTGGCGATGAAGACCACAGTGAATCCGTCATTTTGTCAAAAACGAAAATCCGACGGCGTCTGCACTTACACTTCCTCAACTCATCGGCGGTCTGTCGGCGGACTGACAGCTTCTGCAGCGGGAAATATTCACACATCACGGATTAGGAGTCGCATACATACATGACACCAAACCACGCCTCCGCAGCTTCATGGTTTAACGCCAGCGAAAATTAAGGTTGGATACTTTTTTGAACACACCTCGTGTTATATATATTATATATATATATATATATTATAATAATATATATATATATAATATATATGGTATCTATAGGTTTATGTATATATGTATGTATATATATATATTATATGTGTTTAATGTATCAATTTAAACACACAATATATATATATACATATATATATTATATATATACATTACACACTATTATATATATATATATATATATATATACAAAAACTATATATAACATAACATTACATATATACATACATATATTACAACATATAATATAATATATATACACATATATATATAATATATACATATAGCATATTATATATATATAAATACATATATATATACATATATATTACACTATATATATATACATAATGCATATAGATTACCGGGCGTAGTGCGTGCGCCTGTAACCGGCGACTCGGAGGCGTGTTCGGTTGGGACGATCGCTTGAGGACGGGAGCTCTGCACTGGGCCGCGCTATGAGAGGGTGTAGGGCAGCCGGAATCATGGCGAACCCAATCCTTATCCCTGTGTCGTAAGAAGGCGACCAGGCTTGCGTCAGGAAAGGCAATCCGGCGTAAAAACATGTGCCAAATCAGTATGCGGATTCATAACGGAGATCCGTGTGGAGACCCCTAAAGGGAGCAGCCGAAAAAGAAGAGAAGAGATTACATATATACGTATATATATAATATATATCTCATATATATATATATATACATATACTATATAACCGGCGTCGTAGTGGCCGTGCCGCTGTAATCCGGCGACATCGGAGGCTTCGGTTGGACGATCGCTTGGAGACGGGAGCTCTGCACTGGCCGCTGCTTATGGAGAGGGTGTAGGGCAGCCCGGAATCATGGCGAAACCCAATGCCTTATCCCTGTGTCGTAGAGGCGGACCAGAGGTTTGCGTCAGGAAGGGCATCCGGCGTAAAACTTTTGCCAAAATCAGTATCGGATGCATAACGGATGATCACGCTGTGGCGAACCCTAAACGGGAGCAGGCCGAAAGAAGAGAAAGATATACATATACATATATATATATAATTTTTATATCCATATATATACAGTGGAAATTCGATATACGCTAAGTGTTATAGCGTTGTACTATATAAACGCTCAATACATCCTTGGACCCCACAACAAAATACTACTATTTCATGTTTAAAGGCAAAAAAGGTGAAAAAAATAGAGACAAAGTTAGGTTCAACAAATAGCGCTAAGTGGCGTAAAAAAAATTCAATGCTGTCATCGCCCCTGTGTTGAGTTGACATGTGGTGTGAAAATACTCCACAGAGCTGTCATCTTCTCGCACCTTTCCCGTATAAATGGTTGAAGCTTGAGATGAACAAAATCAATTCAATTCAAATCATCATAGCATCCGTATCTGCTGTAACTCACAGTTTCATGTTCCCTTACTAACACCATACTAACACAGTCACAGCAACCGTAAGTACAGTACTGAACTGTACAAGATTAACTTAATGTTCACGTGCTCTACCCACCCACATCCTTTCGAAAGAGTTGTCAACAACTTAAATCTAAGCTCCGTTACAATCCATGTACCAGTTTCTTCGACATCTTCATCACCTCCCAGCCGAGAAATCTTCAAATTTTTTAGTTTTTGTTTGCTCTGTTCAGTTCAGCGCTTGCCCATGCCGAAGCGGAAGTGTTATTCCATAGAGGAGAAGCTACACATAATTAAACGGAGTACGGAATGGTGAACTCGCGACCATCACAGCAAGGATACAGGCATCGCTGGTTAACTTAAGAGGATGGTTGAAGGATGAAGAGAACACAAGAGCTTCATGCGTCACTGTCAACTCCAATGAAGGGATGGAAGAGAAGAGGGTCAAGCTTGCGGAGGGGATCAGGAGATTGGAACCAAGAACTATTTCAATTGGTTCTGCAAGTCTAGAGAGCTTGACATACCCACTCAGGCACCATCCTCCTTCATGCAGGCCAAGAAGATAAACAAAGGATCTTCTCAAGGAAGAGAGAGGTGAAGATGCTACTATCAGCTTAAGCCAGGGGGGTGGCTTCAATGCTGGCAGGTCGACATGGGGTCCACATTGAACCCAAAAAACATGGAGAGGCCAAGTCTGCAACCTTTAATCTTCCAAGAAACTACCCTCTCTGTTCTTCAATGAACTTAATAACGAAGACAACAACTTCACAGAAGACCAGGTTTTCAAAGGCAGATGAAACTGGTCTGTACTACAAGACCCCTCCGAGACAGAACAATGGACCTGGATGACACATCAAGGAAAGACTGGCACAGAAGCCAAAGGACAAAGTCAGCCTCTTCTCTGTGCGCAACAGGTTCAGAGGTCTGTTGAAAGAATGACCCCGTTGGTCATAGGGAAGTCACTAACCCAGGTGTCTTACACCATGTCAACAGATCCCCCCTTACCTGCATTTACACCAACACCAGGGAAGGCTTGGAGACAGGAGCCTGTCTTCAAGGACTGGTTCTTCCAAGGTCTGCCCTGCTCGTGAGGAAGCACCTGGAAAAGCTTGGGCAAGAAGAGAAAGCCATCCTCCTCATTGACAAGCCCCATCTATCATCAGGACACATATTAAAAGTCCAAGATGGGAGATTCTTTCGCTTCCTTTATGCCCAAGAACCAACCACCAGCAACAATCCAGTTCCTTTGGACCAGGGGGTCATCAACTGTTTCAAGCTATTCTACAAAGATCAAGTTAATGCGAAGCTATGGCCAGGGGGAGCAGAAAGAGATGACCGTCTTCATCAAGGCCCATGGACGTTAAGAAGACGATAGGAGTTTGCAGGGCCAGCTCGGGAGAAAGGCACCAAGGACACCATCATTAACTGCTGAGGAAAGGCCTAGGTCCTCCCAGTCTGATCAATGAAAGAACCTTCAATGGTTCTCCAAGGAGGAGGTGGGCAAGGTCTGCCATCACGGCCCTTCAACTCGCCCCGCTGGCCACATCAGCTCTTGATGGCTCTCCAGGCCTGGTTGATCAAGAAGAAAGAGACCTGGCTGAAGAAAATGCTCAGAGAAAGAACAGCTGTCAACTGGAGGGAAGGGAACCCTAGGGGTCGGAAGAGAGAGCACCAGTTGAACCTCTCCCCAGCCTCTCCACTCCAAAGCTGAACAGTCTTTTCCTTTTATGGTCTTCGTTGGTTGGAGTCCTTGGAATGAGGCAGGAATGCCCCAATCTTTCGTTTGAAGATACAACCGAGGTTAAAATCCTTCGGATGACACCCCGAAGACTCTCAAGAGCATCCATTGAAACGCAACCAAGATCACCGATTTCTATCAAAGAAATTAAATTCGAATTCTTTCAGATATAAATTCCGTATCCGTTTTGTGATTAAGGAAGCGTAATATTTTACCGGATTTATGTTGATAATGGTACATTTTGTATTTTTTAATTTGGTAAGAATGTTCGATTGTACATTAGAAAAAAAAAATTCTATTATGCATTACATTCCTGTGTTTAATTTCTTGTTTTAAAAAAGAGAAAAAGAAAAATAACTTGACGACTCGTCATCAACCCGCAACAATCCAAGATTGCGGACGTACATGTCCACGTGTTTTGGCTCTGTGTTTGGATGTAATATAAAATATTTTTCACTGCATCATGTATAGTCGCTGTATCATTATAAACGCCCTAGTCGCTTTGGACCCCACTGTGAGCGTTATATCGATTTTCACTGTATATATATATAATATATAATATATATATATATATATAAAATATACATATTAAATAAAACAACGGGCCCGTAGTGGCGTGCGCCGTGTAGATCCGGCTACTCCGGAGCTTGGGTTGGAGGAATCGCTTGGACGGGCCAGCTCTGCGCTGGCCAGCGGCTGATGGAAGAGGGTGCAGGGCAGCCGGGATCATGGCGAAAACCAATCATTAGTCCTGTGTCGTAAGAGACCAGGGTTGCGGTCAGGAAGGCATCCGGCGTCTAAGCCGTGTGCCAAGACAGCGTATGCGATCATAGACGGTGTCCGCTGTGGCGACGCCGCTAATGGACAGCCGAAGACGAGAACAAACAACATAATATATATGATATATATAATATATAGTATAATATAATATATTAGTATATATGGATATAGTATATACATATATACATATACAATATATATATATATATTTGATATATAATTATATATATGGCATGTATATATATAATATATTATATTATATATATATATCTGTATAATAAAATACATATACTATATATAAAATATATTTATTAAAATATGAACACACATGTTTAATATATATATATATATATATATATATATATATATATATATGATATATATATATGTATATATTTTAGTGTTAAATAAACACATATTTCAAAATATTATATATATATTATATATATATATATAAATATAACACCACACATATTCAAAATTATATATATAATATATATATTAGATAACATATAATATATATATATATATATATATTTCCATAAATATTAACACAACACATATATATATATATATTTGCTCATAAAATATACACACACATATATTTTGGTATGTATAAATATAACAACACATATATAAATAAACACACACATATATATTGTATGATAAATATAACACACATATAAATATATACAACATGCATAAATATAACACCACATATAAAATATAACACACACATATATATATTTGTATGTATAAATATAAACCACATTATATAATATATTATACATGCATAAATAATAACACACATACAGTGGGGAGAACAAGTAATGTTGATACCACTGCCGATTTTGCAGGTTTCCCACTTTACAATGCACCGTAGAGGTCTGTAATTTTTTTATCATAGGTAGCACTTCAACTGTGAAGACGGAATCTAAAACAAAAATCTGAAAATCACATTGTATGATTTTTAATAATTAATTTGCATTTTATTGCATGAAAATAAGTTTGTTGATCACACGACCAACCAGTTAAGAATTCCGGCTCTCACAGAACCTGTTAAGTTTTGTCTTAGTAAGAAGTTTCTCCATTCTCACTCATTACCTGTAATTAACTGCAGCTGTTTGAACTCGGTTATCTGGCATAAAGACAGCTGTCCCACTCATCTCATCAGAACTCCAACCTCTCCACAATGGGCAAGACCAGAGAGCTGTCTAAGGACATCAGGGACAAATGTAGACTTGCACAAAGGCTGGGATGGTCACAGGACTAATAGGCAAGCAGCTTGGTGAGAAGGGCAACAAACTGTTGCACCAAAATTATTTAAGAATGAAAGAAGTTCAGATAAACAGTCAATCTCCCTCGGTCTGGGGCTCCATGCAAGATCTCACCTCGTGGAGCCTCAATGATCATGAGAAAGGTTGAGGGATCAGCCTAGAACTACACGTGCCAAGGACCTGAGTAAATAGACCTGAAGAGAGCTGGGACCACAGTATCAAAGAAAACCATAAGTAAGCACACTACCGCCGATCATGGATAAAATCCTGGCAGAGCGCAATATCCTCTTTCCAGTGAAAACCAAACGTGACGCCAGAGGTTGATGAACAACACGAAGTCCTTTCTCTTTTCAAATCTTTTTACGCCAATGGAGAACAGGAATTTAAAACGTTCATTTGATCAGTTTGGGATTCTCATTATGAAACGCTTGCCACAACAGACGTGTGTTTATTTAATCTATGTTATTCATGATAACACCTCGTTATAGTAAAGGAGCTTACATAAGAGAGTAATGGTACACCTGCCTTATTTATTTAATATCTCTTTGTATGAGTGTGAATTGAACATTCATTTTGTGTTTGTAGCATGCATCGTAAATAATAAGATAACCTTAATATAGATTCACACCCAACCACCTCGTATTCTCAACACATCCACTACTGAAGGTGGACGAAAGGTGATGTTTTTCCACCCATCGTTTGTTTTTCCTTGTAGAATCAAACCATTCGTAATTTAGTATAAGGTAGTTTGGTAGGGAGTGTTTGTTCCTCCATACGGAAGGGATAGCACGGGAAAATGGACGGCTCTGTCAAAATACTCACAAAATGATCCGTTTAAAAATACTAATGGAGTCAATTAAATACGTCTTTGAAACTTATACCGTTTTTATTAATTAAATACGAGACTGGGATACATGGTGTTTCCTGTTTTAACCTGTTTGATTTTGAATTATATACCAGCTGGGGTACCTGGTGTTACCCTGTTTTAATCCTGTTTTATTAAATTTAAAATACGAAGCCTGGGATACCTGGTGTTTACCTGTTTTTAATCCTGTTTATTAATTATACTAACGAGCTGGGGTACCTGGTGTTACCTTGTTTTAATCCTGTTTATTAAATTAATACGAAGCTGCGATTCCTGGTGTATCCATGTTTTAATCTGTTTATTTAAATTATATACGAGCTGGGGTAACGCTGGTGTTACCTGTTTTAATCCTGTTTATTAATTAAATACGAGCTGGGGACCTGGGTGATACTGTTTTAGTCCTGTTTATATTATACACGACTGGGGGTTCCTGGTGGTTGCCTGTTTTAATCCGGTTTATTAAGTAAAATACGAGCTGGGGTTCCTGGTGATAACCTGTTCTATCCCTGTTTAATTTAATTAAATACGAGCTGGGGTAGCCTGGTGTTACCTTGTTCTAATCCTGTTTATTAATTAAATACGAGCAGGTGTTCCTATAGTTACCTGTTCTCATCCTGGTTATTAATTAAATACGAGCTTGGGTTCTGGTGTTACCACCTGTTTAATCCTGTTTTATTAACTTAAAATACGAGCTGGGGTACCTGGTGGTTACCTTTTTAATCCGGTTTTATTCATTAAATACGAAGCTGGGGTACTGGTGTTACCTGTTTTAATATCCTGTTATAAATTTAATTAAATATCCGAAGCTGGGGTACCTGGTGTTACCTGTTTAATCCGGTTTATCAATTAAATACAGCTGGGGTACCTGGTGGTTACCTGTTTTAATCCGGTTTATTCATTAAAATACGAAGCTGGGTACCTGGTGTTACTGTTTTAATCCTGTTTATTAATTAAATAACGAGCTGGGGTAAACTGGTGTTTAACCTGTTTTAATTACGCGTGTTTATTCATTAATACGAGCTGGGGTACCTGGTGTTTGCCTGTTCTACTTAATCCCTGTTTTTTTTTTTTAAATTCATTAAATAAAGAGGCGGGGTACCTGGTTGTTGCCTGTTCTAATCCTGTTTATTTCATTAAAATACGAGCTGGGGTACGCTGGTGTTACCTGTTCTATCCTGTTTATTAATTAAATACGAGCAGGGGTTCCGCTATAGTTACCTGTTCTCATCCTGGTTATCTAAATTAAATACGAAGCTTGGTTTCTGGTGTTACCTGTTTTAATCCGGTTTATTCATTAAAGACGAGCTGGGTTCCTGGTGTTGCCTGTTTTATCCTGTTTATTACTAAATAACGGAGCTGGGGTTTCCTGGTGTTTCCCTGTTCTAATCCTGTTTATTAATTAAATACGAGCTTGGGGTTCCTGTGTTTCCTGTTTTAATCCTGTTTATTAATAAATACGAGCTGCGATAACTGGTGTTTACCTGTTTTAATCCTGAGTTTTTTTAAATTATATACGAGCTGGGGCCTGGTGTTACTGTTCTAAATCCTGTTTTTATTTAATCAATACGAGCTGGGTACCTGGTGTTACCTTGTTTACTCATCCTGTTTATTAATTAAATACGACTGGGTTCCCTGGTGTTACCTGTTTTTTCTAATCCTGTTCATTTAATTAAATACGAGCTGGGGTTCCTGGTGTTACCTGTTTTATCCTGTTTTATTAATTTATACACCGAGCTGGGTGTCTGGTGTTACCTAGTTCTCATCCTGTTTATTAAATTTAAATACCAGTCTGGGGTTTTACCAAGCCCTCTAAAGAAAGTGAACTCCGATCGTGTTTGTTTACTAACCCCAAGTACAAATACGTTGTTATTTCTCACATTCCCCACATTACTCTGCTGTGATGGAACGGGACGCTCCCTTCCGAGGATGGTGAAGCCCACGAAAAGCGCATGGGAAAAAACAATGGCCTGGTGCAAACGGCTCTCCACGAACTGAAGATTTCCTTCATGATACTGCTTCGTTAAAGAGTTCTCTATTGTTTTCATCACTTCTTATTGTGATGTCACAATGGACTGTGGCACGCCCCCCTTTCCCTCGTCTGCATTGGATATGCTCAAGCGAGATATAATTATATATTTTTGTTCCAAAATATCCTCTTCGTGAAAACCACGTGACCGCCAAGGTTGATTGAACAACACGAGTGCCTTTCTCTTTCAAATCTTTTACCCCAATGAGAACAGGATTGAAAAACGTTCATTTGATCAGTTGGATTCTCATTAGAAACCTTGCACAACAGACGTGTGGTTTATTTAATCGTATGTTATTCAATGATAACCCTCCGTTATAAGGAGCTTACATAGAGAGTAATGGTACACCTCCTTATTTATTTATAATCTCTTTGGTATTGAGTGTGGAATGAACATTCATTTTGTGTTTTTGGTACATGCATCCGTAATAAATAGATAACCTTATATAGATTCAACACAACGCACCTCGTATATCTCAACACATCGCACTACTGAAGGTGGACGAAGGTGATGTTTCCCCATGTTTTTCCTTTGTTGAAATCAAACATTCTAAATTAGTATAAGGTAGTTTGGTAGGGAGTGTTGTCCTCCCATAAGGTAGGGAGAGCACGGGAAAAATGCGGCTCTGTCAAATACTCACAAAAATGATCCGTTTAAAATACCTATAGGGAGTCAATTAATACGTCCTTTTTGAAAACTTATACCGTTTATTAATTAAATACGAGCTGGGATACCTGGGTGTTTCCTGTTTTAAATCCTGTTGAATGAATTTATACCACTGGGGTACCTGTGTTACCTGTTTTAATCCTGTTTATTAATTGAATATAGCGAGCTGGGATAACCTGGTGTTACCGTGTTTTAATCCTGTTTATTAATTATATACGAGCTTGGGGTACCTGGTGGGTTACCTGTTTTAATCCTGTTTATTAATTAAATACGAGCTGCCGAATTCCTGGTGTTACCTTTTTTAAATCGCTGTTGCATTAATTATAATACGAGCTGGGGAACCTGGTGTTACCTGTTTTAAATCCTGTTTTATTAATTAAATACGAGCTTGGGGTACCTGGTGTACCTGTTTTAGTCCCTGTTTAATTATTATTATAGCACGAGCTGGGGTTCCTGGTGTTACTGTTTTAATCCGTTTATTAAGTAAATACGAGCAGGGGTTCCTGGTGATACCTGTTCTAAATCCTGTTTATTAATTAAATACGAGCTGGGGTACCTGGTGTTACCCTGTTCTAATCCTGTTTATTATTCATCGAGCGAGGGTTTCTAGTTCCTGTTTCTCTCCTGGTTATTAATTAAAAAATACGAGTTGGGTTTTCCTGGTGTTACCTGTTTTTAATCCTGTGTTATTAATTAAATACGAGCTGGGGTAATACATGGATTACCTGTTTCTAAAATCGGGTTTATTCATTAAATACGAGCTGGGGGTACCTGGTGTTAACCTGTTTTAAATCCTGTTTTATTTAATTAAATCCGAGCTGGGGTAACCTGGTGTTACCTGTTTTAATACCGGTTTATTATCAATTAAATACGAGGCTGGGGTTACCTGGTGTTACCTGTTTTAATCCGCGGTTTATTCATTAAATACGAGCTGGGTACGTGGTGTTACCTGTTTTTAAATCCTGTTTATTAATTAAATATCGAGCTGGGGAACCTGGTGTTACCTGTTTTAAATAAATCCCGGTTTATTGCATTAAATACGAGCTGGGTACCTGGTGTTGCCTGTTCTAATCCTGTTTTTATTAATTAAATACGAGCCTGGGGTAGCCCTGGTGTTGCCTGTTTCTTAATCCTGTTTATTCATTAAATACGAGCTGGGGTACCTGGTGTTACCTAACAACCTGGCTAAACATGCATTTAATAGGGGATCTGGGCTAATCCTATATTTAATAACACACTAAGGGCTATTTCCGCAACAATATTAATCGGCCAAGTGGTTCCCAAGTTATGGCCATTTATTTACTAAACCAATGACAGAACACGTTGCTGCGTAGGCGTGGCCGATGGGGAAAGGGCGCCTTAGTTACCAATGACAGGACACCTTGCTTGGCGTTTTGCACCCACAGTATCTATCTTCTATCTATCTATAATTCCAGCAATCTCTGTTTGTTTGCCTTTTCAAGGTTTAAAACTAATCGGACAAGTGGTTCCCAAGTTATGGCCAAGTTAGAGCGTGTTCCCCATTACGGGTTACAATGTACGGACTTCCGGATAGTGATGACTTACTGTGTTCTAATAATTTCTCGATTTCTTATGCGCATCTATACATAAACACAATGCCCCAATCCAGTCGTCGTTTACGAGAGTGAAGGAACGGACTGTGTGGTAGTTTGAAAGTTTTTTTTTTTTGCACGTACGGCCACGCACGTATGGGCACGCACGTACGGCCATGCACGTACGGGCACGCGAGAGCAAAGGAACTTTGCTTTGTGTGGTTGTTGTTTCTGGCACGCGGTTTGAAATAATTTTTTATTTTTTATTTTTTTGCACGTATGGCCACGCACGTACGGCCACGCACGTACGGCCACGCACGTACGGCCACGCACGTACGGCCATGCACGTACAGGCATGCGAGAGTGAAGGAACGGCCTGTGTGGTTGTTTCTGGCACGCGGTTTGAAATTATTTTTTATGTTTTATTTTTTTGCACGTACGGCCACGCACGTACGTGCACGCACTAGTACTTTGAAATTGATGCAATTTGGGTCTGTCATACAGAGGGAATTTTAAAAACAGATGGTTCAAATCAAGCAGCTTGTAGAGTGCTCACCAAGTGGCTTAAGCACTTAAGGAAGCACTCCAACAAAGCTTTATCACCTTAACATTGTGTCGAATGTCAATTTGTAAATTAATTTTTTTCAAAAACGACGTCCACCGTGATAAAAAAAGAACCAAAAAACAGTCATCACACCACTTGTGACTGTATTGCCATGGCTGACAAACATCGGTTGATAAAGAACAGCTGGCCTAGCAAACAATTAGAGATTTATACAGCGATTCGTAGGTGTGATTATCAGCGATTAATGACCATCGATTCATCGGTATGAAGCTCTCTCATAGAGAAACTGTTATGACCTATTCCAAGGCAAGGAATTTTTATTAGGCTGAATCAAAATGGTGACTAAGACCCCTGCGAAGTGAAGTTGAGCTGACCAAGGATAAGCCTTTCATAAAGGTACGCCATTAATTATGTTCAAAAGGGGTGTTTTAATTTACTCAAACACACAGTTTTCACTCATGCACTCCCTTGGAGTTTCCCTTACTATGCATGAAGAGTTTCAGACTGCTAAGTTTCATGGTTTTGGAGTTATGGATTTGAATGAAAGGTTTAAAGACTATCCTACTAATAGGGAACAATTTACAGTCGTTAAAAGCTCTAATTCTTCATGGAGAGCTATCAACCACGGAGTTCCCCAAGGATCTACACTTGGGCCTCTTCTTTTTCTTTTATATGTTAACGATCTACATACTTGTTATTCTTTTTTTTAAATCTTTTTTTCTCTTTGATGATGATACAACGATCATCTGTTCCAATCATAGTTACGACTCTTTGATCATATTATGGTTTCATCCTGGTTTAAATCAAACAAACTTTTTATATATCCCAATAAAACCAAGTGTTTTTTTTTTTTGTTTTTTTTAGCAAATCCACCAAACCTCTGTCTGACACCATTTCTTCTATCTATATTGACAATGAACCCATTACTTTTGTTTCATTCGAGAAAATTTTTCAGTGTAATCTTGGATCACAAACTTCGCTGGACTAATCACATTTCATCGACTGTTCACATTGTTTCTCGAAACACGGGCGTACTGTCCAAACTTCGTACCTTCCTTCCTCCTTGTATTTTATTCTCCCTGTATCTCTATTATAATACCAAGCTTGCACACTAAAAACTCGGCTCGCCGTCACACGATCCCTATGAAATTGCTGTGGCACTTAGCGGACATGCCGACAATGTTTGGGAAGTCTTGGCGTTCCATAGTACCATTTGCATTTTGCACAATGCGTATTTTTGTCATTCCCCGTGTACGGTCTGTCGTCTGCTACCAGCTATGTTGTACTGCTATCCCGTGCATGTGCACGGGTATCGCTAGTAATACCTTAATTCTCACTTACCTGAACTATTGTAATATTGTCTGGGCACACACTAGTAACAATCAGTTACACTCACTCTCAGTTATTCCAAAGCACGTGAAAAGGATCTGTACCCTTTCTCCTCCATGGGACCACAATGTACATCTTTTCACTAAACTCAACACATTGACACTTTTTGACATTAATAAATTACAAACTGGGATACTCATGTTCAAGCATATCAACAAACTTCTTCCACAAGTCTTTTTATCTTACTTTGCAGTAGTCCATGACATCCACACTCATTTCATATATATATATATGTGTAGGTCTTTCTAACCACTGCCTCACTGACTGACTCAATGATTGACTGATATTAAAGTTTGGGACCTTCTGGGTGACATAGAAAGCTGAAATTTTGGAAGCCAACAGACATCAAAGCCAATACACCAGCCAAAATCACAGTTTCGTCGGAAAACATCGGTAAATGAAAATAAATAAATTTTTAAAAAATGAAAAATGTAGGTGAGCGACCAATAACAATGGGGAAGCACGGTAATTCTGTGTACCGATGGACATTGAAGCCGACACACCGGTAAAAATCATAGAACCATTGGAAATCATCCGTAAATAAATAAATATATATATATAAATGAAAAAAAACAATGAAAAAAAAATGAAAAAAATAAATGCAGGTGAACGATCCGAGACATTGGGGAAGCACGGTAATTTTGTGTGCCGATGGACATCGAAACCGATTGTTTTAAATCACTGAGCAGATATGTATATACAGTATATATACATATATATATATAATATATATATGTATATATATATTATATATATATATATATAACAAATAAATGTCAGTGTGTATCCTCTCCATTTCAAGTTTTTTTTCATTTTCAAAAAACATTTATTTCCATAGTCGCCAATATATGTACAGCAAAACAAAAATATATGAAAGTAATATTTCTGGAACTTGGTGAACTCAAAAGGATACAATCAAATTAACACATACAGAAGCAAATATCGAGGCATATTCAGAAGCCAAGGCTTGTTTTGATATGCCTATGGACTCACAATATAAATGACAAACGATAAATTGGACCAAAACTAGCGAATGGCAAATAAAATTAAGGAAAAATGGTCAACAATACTGTGAATAACAAGAACAAGACTAAATATATTAAAAAAGAATGTAATAATAAGGCGAAGAGTTGCAAGAGTGAACAAGAAAAAGAGCAACCAGAGATTGCAGACCCTTGCCAGGACTTGTTTTGTTTAGTTTTGTGTAATGTATTTTGTGTGGCGTTTGTGTACTGGTGTGTTACATAAATAATAAGACATAGCTAAAACTGCCACTTTATAACTGCTGGCAGTGATGACCGGGCACCAAAATATATTTTTTTGATGCAACCTCACTTTGATCGGATACCTGACCCTGACCCATGACGTTTATTGTTATTCAATTGAATTTAGAATGGTATTAAAATAAATTCGATTTAAATCAAATGGAAGACTAAATAGGTGTAAGGGCCCTGTCACACCTTGACGTTTTAACCAGCAATGGCAACGTATAAAAATGTATGTAAAACGTTGGCGTACGCTGAAATTTTGATGTTTTTTTAAAGTTTTGGGCGTATTCATAACGTGTTGGTCGTATGCATACAATTTAGTAACGGAGAGAACGTTTCGTTGTGTTATTGATAACTTTTACCAACGAATGCTTAGCCTGTTGTCGGCGTTCACAACCTATGCCCAACGATAGTTTAACTTACGCATAGCGCGCTAAACGTATCGCCGCGAACTCGGGGCGTAGCCTGTTAAGAACCTGCCGGACGCCGATTTAAATCATAACCGCCTGAGAATTTGAAGTGTCAACATCGTAGTCACACCTTGCCGATTTTGCCAGCATATGCCGGCCTATTAAAATAAAATGCCAGCATATGCCGGCCTATTAAAAAAATCTAAGCCTGGTATTGGCGCAGTGGTTAGGGCAGCGGCTTGGGAGTTGATAATTATTTTAATCAATTTTGGATCAGTTTATATATTTTTATTTATGATAATTTAATTTATTTTTCTATTGAATTTAAAGTATTTTATTTAATTAAATTATCCTTAATATTTAATTTTAATGTAAAATTTTTATTTTTTTTATATTCATATTACTATTTTTTTTATTTTAATTATATTTAAATTTTAGTTCCACTTTTTGATCATAAATTTATTTTTTTTTTTCTTTATTCCTTATTTTTTTTATTTTTTTTAATTTTTTTTACTTCGTACGCCATTTTAAACTTTTTTTATCCGTTAATAACTCGCTTAGCTGCTATAGTTAACTCCCGAGCGTAATTTTAAATTCAGTTTTAATGTTTTCAAATTTAATTAAAAGAGTCTTTACTTCCGATTTGCCTTATTTCTTTTCACCTATTAAATAAACTGAGCTATTTTATCTCTATTATATTATATTTACTTTTAATGCCGGTGTTAGAGCGGTTTTTGGAATTCAAAAGGTCCTGAGTTCAAGCCCCGTTGGGCCACTGAATTAATACACCAGGGGGTTGACTCAGCCTGTCATCCTTCCGAGGTCGGCGAAGTGAGTACCAGTATACTGGGCCGTGTATACCCCGGTTAAAATAGGTGTACCATATCCCTGTGTCGTAAGAGGCGACCAGGGTTGCGTCAGGAAGGGCATCCGGCGTAAAACGTGCCAAATCACTATGCGGATCATACGGATGATCCGCTGTGGCGACCCCTAACGGGAGCAGCCGAAAGAAGAAGAAGAAGAAGAAGATGCCGGCCTATTAAAAATGTGTCTAAAACGCTAGGCGCACGTCAAATACGGTATAGGTAAGTTGTGTATACGTTAAGAGTAGGCTGGAAAACAATGAAGTATGCTGTCATATTACGTGGTACGTGTAATACGTCGTGAAATTTCAAGCATGCTGAAAATTTTACGACGTACTCGGCGTATGGCTAACACGTTCCGCATGCGTTGTCATATGTTCCTGGCACGCTCCGCGATCGTTTACACACGATGGACACACGTTACTTGTAGGTTACTCATAAGTCGAAACACGTCAAGGTAATATTTAACATACCCGCAACCTAATTTTCAACCAATGGGTAACGTCCTGTTAACCTATGAGTAGCGTGCTCTGAACCTATGTTTAACGTGCTTGAAACCTATGAGTAACGTGCATTGAACCTATTTGTAACTTTCCTTGAACCAATGACTAGCGTGCTATGAACCTATGAGTAAGGGCCCTGTCACACCTTGACGTTTTAGCCAGCAATGGCAACGTATAAAAATGTATGTAAAACGTTGGCGTACGCTGAAATTTTGATGTTTTTAAAAAGTTTTGGACGTATTCATAACGAGTTTGACGTATGCATAACGTATTAGTAACGTACACAGAACGTTTTAATCACATATAGATAACTTAGACCAAGAATGATTAACGTGTTGTCGGCGTCACAACCTATGCCCAACGATAGTCTAACGTATGCATAGCGCGCTGCACGTATTGCCGGCGATCACGTGGCGTAGCCTATTAAAAAGCTGCCGCACGCCGATTTAAATCATAACCGCCTGAGAATTGGAAGTGTCAACATCGCAGTCACACCTTGACGATCTTGCCAGCGTATGCCGACGTATGAAAAAATTGTCTAAAACGCTGGCACACGTTGAATACGTTATGGGTAAGTGTGTGTATACGTTAAGAGCACGCTGAAAACACTGCCATACGTCGTAATAGGCCTTGTACGTCGTGAAATTTCAAGCATGCTGAAAATTTTACGACGTACTCGCCGTATGGCTCACACGTTCTGCTACGCTGGGAATAAGTTGTAGGCACGATATGCGATCGTTGACACACGTCGACACAAGTTCCTTGTAAGTTACTCATAAGTCGAAACACGTCGAGGTAATGTTTAGCATACCCGGAACTTATTTTCTCCGTCAAGGCACATTTTCTGTTTTCTCCTTGGCTCCGTGAAGGCACGTGACGAATAATCTGAAGTTGTTGTTGTTGTTGTTGTCTTTTTTTTTTTTTTTTTTTAGTCTATCACGAATTTTAAAATATATTCGGACATTTGCTTTTAAGTTTCGACGTCGACGTGACAATATCCTCAAACAGAAAATATTCACAGAGGAGGAACTAAGAATAAGACGAGCAAACTGAAGAGGCAATCGGACGTGACGTAACAGCACGTGACGAAATATCGGAAGTTGGTGTTGTTTTTTTTTTTTTTTTTAAATGCTGCCAATACGCCATTATACGGTAGCTGTAAATTTGAAACACGTTCAGTAAGTTCTGTGGTCGTCCGGAAGACGTCAATCAAATACGTCAATATGCGTTGGAGGTACGTTACACATAGGTTCAAAGCACGTTACTCATAGGTTAGAAATAACTTTTGGGTACGCTAAGCATTACCTCGACGTGTTTCGACTTATGAGTAACTTACAAGTAACGTGTGTCGACGTGTGCCAACGATCGCATAACGTGCCTCGACGTGTGTCAACGATCGTGTAACGTGCCTACAACACGTTACTCATAGGTTAAAATAAGTTTCGGGTACGCTAATCATTACCTCGACGTGTTTCGACTTATGAGTAACTTACAAGTAACGTGTGTCAACGATCGCATAACGTGCCTACAACTTATTCCCAGCGTATGCGGAACGTGTGAGCCATACGCCGGCATACGTCGTAAAATTTCAAGCATGCTAAAATTTGCGGACAACCGCAAAGTACAACGATGAAAGCCAGCGTACTACGACGTATGGCAGTGTTTTTCAGCGTGCTCTTAACGTATACACAACTTACCCATAACGTATTCGACGTGTGCCAGCGTTTTAGACAAATTTTTCATAAATCGGCATACGCTGGCTAAATCGTCAAGGTGTGACAGCCCCTTAACGTGCGTTTAACCTATTTGTAGCATGCTTTGAACCTAAGTATAACGTGCTTCTAACCTTTGAGTAACATGCTATGAACCTATGTGTAACGTATCTCAAACGCACATTGTCGTATGTAGACGAATTAGATTGACGTCTTCCGGACGACCACAGCACTTACTGAACGTGTTTCTAACTTACATCTACCGTGTACTGACGTATTGCAGCGTTAAGGGGAATTGGTATATACAAATGGGCTTCACAAGAGGAACCCATCATTGTTCCAGACTCCATGTTGAGTAGATGTCAATGCCAGTAGTATCAGTAGTAGTAATACTATTAGCAGTAGTTGGTGTGCGTGACAGTAGTAATAGTAGTAGTAGTAGTTGTAGTAGTAGCATTGGTAGTAGTAGTATGTCTATGTCAGAGTAGTAGAGTAGTAGTAGTAGTAGTAGTCTATGTCAGTAGTAGTAGTAGTAGTAGTATGTCTATGTTAGTAGTAGTAGTAGTAGTAGGTGAGCGTGATGGGGAGGGTATGGGTGATGATGGATCCTCTTATCGTCCACGAATAGGAGACTACTTTGCACCATTGTTCGATGTTCTTTTCGGCAATTTTTTTTTCCTCGTTCCCACGATGAAATATTTCTTTGTTTACTTTTTAAAGTATTAAAAACGACTTTGACAAATGCAGAATGTACTAGTAATGAACACAGAACGCTTCGATAACTTATACATAAGTTATCCAACGATTGTTTATCGTGTTTTAGGCGTCACAACCTATGCCCAACGATAGTCTAGCGTATGCATAGCGTAATATCCCAAGCACGATATTCATAGGTTATAAATAAGTCACGGGTACCCTAAACATTACTTTGATGTGTTTCGACGTATGAGGAACTTTCAAGTAGCGTGTTGCGAAGTGTGAACAACGTTTGTGTAGCGTGCTTACAAAACGTTACTCATAGGTTAGAAATAAGTTTCGGGTACGCGAATGTTACCTCTACGTGTTTCGACTTATGAGTAACATACAATTAACGTGGTCAACGATCGCATAACGTGCCTACAACTTATGGCCAGCGTAGCGGAACGTGTGAGCCAAACGCCGAGTACGTCGTAAAATATCAAGCATGCAAAATTTTTTGGACAACCAAAAAGTACAACGTTTTAAACCAGCGTAATACGACCTATGGTAGTGTTTTTCAGCGTGCACCTAACGTACACAAACGTACCCATAACGTATTCGACGTGTGCCAGCGTTTTAGACAAATTTTTCATAAATCGGCATACGCTGGCTAAATCGTCAAGGTGTGACAGCCCCTTAAGTCCTGCATTGGAGTAATCAGAAGGAACCCAAACAAGCAAAAAGCAAATATATATATATATATATTATATATATATTATATATATTATATATACTATAAATATATATTTTTATATATACATGTGTATATATATATTTTATAATACTAGTGCGGGCCTGTACGTGCGTGCCCGTACATGCGTGGCCGTACGTGCAAAAAAAAAAAGAAAATTAAAAGAATTGTGACGTCAATCGTGATGTCATAGCACCGTGTCCTGTCATTGGTTTGGTAAATAAATGGCCATAACTTTGGGAACCACTTGTCCGATTAACATCAAACCTTGAAAAGGCACATCCACAGGGCCCCAGCAATATACTGTACCTGGCAAGTTTCAATGAGATCGGACCAGTGGTTGTCGAGAAACAGCGGTCGCAGACATACAGACACACAGACAGACACACACACACAGATTGCTGGAATTATATTGGGATTCTAGGATCCTGAGTTCACATCCCACTTGCTGTTGAATTAATACCAGTTGGGGTTGACTCTGCTTGTCATCCTTCTGAGGTTGTCATCCTTCTGAGGCTCTCCTAGCACTGCTTAAAGCAAAATGAAAAGCTTGTCACACAGCTGAATAATATCAATTTGCTCCACGGCAATATTCTGCGAAGCATTTCTTTTGTTGTTTTTTTTGGCTTGGGTCACGTGACTCGCAGTGAGCAGACCGAGGCTGCACAGGCAGGCTTTGATTTCTGGAAATTTTCCGACTCTTTTGTGATTTTATTTTTCTTGGGATATTAGTCTTGAGTTACAGCAGTTTGTGAAATTTCAGCTTTGTCGCCCACCTTGAAGGTCCAAAATATTTATCTCGGTGAGTGAGTGAGTTGTTAAATAGAGCACTTCTAACCATAGAAAGCTAT
Source organism: Eptatretus atami (assembly GCA_035128595.1). Classification (NCBI taxonomy): domain Eukaryota; kingdom Metazoa; phylum Chordata; class Myxini; order Myxiniformes; family Myxinidae; genus Eptatretus; species Eptatretus atami. Next base: position 4,984,912 of record CM068954.1, read on the forward strand.
ATTCTTTGCTAGAATTGCAGAGCAGTTATTAATTATTAAGTCTCAGCCGCATCTGGGGATAATAGATTAAGTGAGAGCTTATTGGTTGTTCCATCCAATTACAGTTGAGACGTGATATTGTGTGTGTGTGTGTGTGTGTGTGTGTGTGTGTGTGTATGTGTGTGGGAGTGTGTGTGATTTATGGTGAATTATACTTGAGGTTGTCCGTCTGTGCCCTGGTTTAATAAGTCAATCCACAAAATTAGTGAAATTGTCATTTCTCACATCCTTTTCTCCAAAAATTTAAACACAATATTTAATTATTATTATTATTCTTTCATGTGCAGCAAATGGCTGCAATTAGCATCATTTGCTGGGGGTGTGGTTGGAACACTGATTCAGTGCACCCTGTAGGGTAGAGCAGGAATTAGTAATTTATTCATGGTGCTGGCGATAGCTCACCACCTACTCTTCGCGGTAGACACCATGGTATCTTGAACATCCGCCAACTAATGCTGGCAGAGGAGACGCCAAGGTTAACGTCCATCTTAGGGACGATGAACACATTGATGCCTCGTCCTCCATGCAAAACACCAGGATGACAGTTTATAGCTGGGTCGGGATTCAAACCCGACCCAGATTAGCGATTGAAAGGATTCTCTTGATCTCCAAGAATGTCGAAATGTGACTTTGTGAACACATGATAATAATCGATGTGACCATCACACACCACACCTTTTGGGTGGTGCTTCCTGGTAGAGGAGGTCGATCTCTCCTTGGTTATTTGTATTTATTGAGATGGTGTGATTCCCTCCTGAGTTGTCTCGTTTTCACTGTTCATTATTTCGGTCCAGAGGGTAAAATTATTTAAATTTCGACCAAAAATGCAAGTGCCGTATCTCAAATGTCACAAACATGACAAACTATGTTCTGTGCAAAATTGAAATTGGATTATCTCTCAATTCATCACTTAGGTGACCTCGGTCCTTCCCATGCTCATTGGTCAATTGTGCGAAATATCGCGTCATCTACAAAGGTACAAAGAGCAATATTGATTGTCATTGATGGAGAACACGTCCTCGGGGCATGGCCCCATCCTGCGATTTCTTTCACACTTTGTCGGTGAAGTTTAGCAAGAGGTGGTAATTTTGGCCTCGGCTTCGTACAACATAACCATTCAATTACATTGGAAAGTCCTCCATGCCTGATATTACATGCCTGATAAATGCCCAATGGTATAACTGAAACTCGGATTGCTTTTATACTCAAGTGCCACAATTTTTCAACTAAGCTCACCGGGCAGGCTTACCATACTGTCTACCGTAGGGTTGAGTGGAGCAATTTACACTACAAAAGGTGATTTGATTGTATGAACTCATTTGGACAAATCATGGGCTCACTCTGAATGATGTCAGGGCCCTCAGATGATGACTCAGGCTGGCGAGACATGTTTGTTGTTGTTTCTTTATTTTTCTCTTCAAGAGAAACAGCTCATGGAACAGCAAGGATGAACTGGCAGTGGGGGAGTGGGGAAGCAATTGGACACAACCGGCAAGAGGATAAACGAACAGAAAAGGAATAAAGAGAGAAGGGGAGGTAACACTCAAACCGGTAAGCAAGAGGGGTTGGGTTAGGAGGGATTAATGGGGTAATAAAGATCACAGGTCAAGATGGGGGATGACACAAGGTGGTGATGCACTGCCTGATTGAAGTTCTGTATGAAGAGTGGGAAACTACGGCCTCTGGAAGGCATTTCCATTGACTGGAGAAGCGAGGAATAAGAGTTGAGGGTTGCAGTCAGCCTGGATTGTGGAATTTTAACCAGGGCAGGGTTACTGGAAGAACACGTAATCCTGGAGTTGATGGCGAGGATCAGAGCACTGAGACATCAGAGGGAGCAGATGGTTAAAACAAAACAAAACGGAGACTACCAACTTACATGCGATGTTAGAGCAGCAAACCTTGTGCTTTCGCCTCATCATGTGAGATTCCAATAATTTTGAGAGCTTTAGATTCCACAGAATCCAGGAGTGACAGATGTGATGCTGGGACACCGGCCCGAGGCGGAGAACAATGATTCGCCATCGCAGACAGGTCAGTGGGCCTTTCTGCAGGGGTGCAAATTAACATTTTTATCCACCGGCCAGCAGGGCTGGGACGAGAAAAAGTTACCGGCCCAGCAGAATTTCTACCGGCCCGATAAAATAAAGACAAAAGTCACAAATTTGATATCAAACACTTTTAATATACTCACATGAGTGAGTTTGATAAGTGAGGTTGGTTGGATGAATGAGGTTGGTTGGATGAGTGAGTTTGATGAGTGAGGTTGGTTGGATGAGTGAGTTTGATGAGTGAGGTTGGTTGGATGAGTGAGGTTGGTTGGATGAGTGAGTTGGATGAGTGAGTTTGATGATTGAGGTTGGTTGGATGAGTGAATTTGATGAGTGAGATTGGTTGGATGAGTGAGTTTGATGATTGAGGTTGGTTGGATGAGTGATTTAATGAGGAGGTTGGGTGGATGAGTGAGTTTGATGATTGAGTTGGTTGGATGAGTGAATTTGATGGAGGAGGTTGGGTGGATGAGTGAGTTTGATGAGTGAGATTGGTTGGATGAGTGAATTGATGAGTGAGGTTGGTTGGATGAGTGAGTTTAATGGAGGAGGTTTGCAGAATGAGTGAGTTTGATGGAGGAGGTTGGGTGGATGAGTGAGTTGGATGGATGGATGAGTGAGTTTGATGAGTGGGGTGGGGGGGGGGATGATGCAGGGAGGAGGAGGTTGTGGTGATGGGGGGGGGACCTTTTGTGTGGGTGATGGGGGGGGCAGGGGGTTGTGAGTAGTGCTGGGGGGCGGAATTTTTGTGGTGATGGGTGGTTGTGGGGGTGGTTGTGGCTGATGGATGATGGGGAGGGGGGGTTGTGGGTGATGGACGAGGGGTGGAGGGGTGGGGGTTGTGGGTGATGGACAATGGTGGGGGTACTACTCGTCCACCCAACATCACATATAAACTCCCTCATCCACCTAACCTTACCCATCAAACTCACTCATTCACCCAACCTCACCATCAAACTCACTCATTAACCCAACCTCACCCATCAAACTCTCATTCACCCAACCTCACCATCAAACTCACTCATTCATCTAACCTCACTCATCAACCCAAAAGCCTCATCAAACTCACTCATTAACCCAACCTCAATCATCAAACTCACTCATCCAACCAATCTCACTCATCAAACTCACTCATTCACCCAACCTCACCCATCAAACTCACTCATTAACCCAACCTCACCATCAAACTCTCATTCACCAACCTCACCCATCAAACTCACTCATTCATCTAACCTCACTCATCTAACTCACTTATTAGCCCAAAAGCCTCATCAAACTCACTCATTCACCTAACCTCACCCATGAAACTCACTCATTCACCCAAATTCACTCATTTAACCAACCTGGCATGAGAAAATGCGTCCAAACCGTCAAATCTCGCGCAATCACGCGTGATTTGGAACGAGATGAAAACAGACAAAATGGCCGCTGCAGAATTACCGGTGATTTCTACGGATTTCTGCGGACAAAAACAGTAGTTCTAGTTGAGAAAACTAGTAGAGAAGCTAGTACAAATTGTACAAAATAACAGGAATCACCGGTGATTCTCCAGCTGGGCAGGTAAGGCAATATTGTGTACCCGCCCAGCACAAAGTTAGGCACCATTGGTGGCCGTTAATTTGCACCCCTGCCTTTCTGTCTTCTACCACCTCCTTTCTGATCTTGCACCCTCTGCTCTTTCCGTGTTTTGTCCTTCCAGGTTTCTGCAGTGCACAAATGGTGTACCATCAACACCTTTGGTGAAACTACCTAAATCACTGCTCACCATCACTCATTTGTTCTCTTCTCTCCCGCCTTTGGAACCAACTTCCACATTCTCTTCAATCTCATTCTTCCTTCTCGGTCTTCAATGCAGCTGTTCACCACCATCTTAGATCGTCCCCAATCCAAACCATTATCTTTTCTACTCTGTTAACCCCCGCCACACCCCAATCCCTCCTTCCAGATTTCTAGTTTTCCATCCCGAGAGTTTCCTTCTTTATCCATCTTGTCCACAAAGTGCATCCTCTCCTGCCCACCATTCCTCCCCACACCCATTGTTTGGCAAAGTCTGCCTCTATCTTGACCTTCAACTCTGCTGTTGGTTTTTTTCCCCCTCTCTGAACTTCTTTTGTCCTGTTGTGTCGTGGTCCATTCAGTATACAGGTGCTAGTTCACATGAGCCTCGATTATCATACAAATAAATAATAAATACTTATTGGAGCAACGGAAAAAGGCCTTGTGGACTGTGTAGCTCTGTTTTCCAAAGAAAGACTTGGATCGACAAGGATGCCCAGTCTGTGGCTAGTTTTGGAGGCCCGATTTTCTCTGTGTTTGGCCCAGGAGAGGTCATGGCTAAGGATGAGGCCTCGAGGTTCAAAGGACTGCACCTCTTCAGTGGTTCACCATTGAAGTTTGTGTTTCTTGGTGTGTTTGTCTTGGATGAGTGAAAGTCCTTTCTTAAATAACAATGCCACATTTGCTTCTGTCCAACTATGATACCTGCCAGAACTACAATGAACTGTTAAAGATCTTGATTCAGATTATACCATCCACTCTGTTAACATCACCTCATCCACTCCTTTAACGTCACGCTCATCACTCCATTACACTCGCTCATCCACTCCATTAACATCACGCTCATCCAGTCCATTAACATCACGCTTCATCCACTCCATTAACATCACGCTCATCCACTCCATTAACACACGCTCATCCACTCCATTAAATCACGCTCATCCACTCATACGTCACGTCATCTACCATTAGCATCACGCTCATCCACTCCATTAACACCACGCTCATCCACTCCATTAACATCACGCTCATCCACTCATTAACGTCACGCTCATCCACTCCATTAACACCACGCTCATCCACTCCATTAACATCACGCTCATCCACTCCATTAACATCACGCTCATCCACTCCATTAACGTCACGCTCATCCACCCATTAACATCACGCTCATCACTCCATTAACATCCCGCTCATCCACTCCATTAACATCAAACTCATCCGCTACTTTAACATTACGCTCATCTGCTCTGTTAACATCACGCTCATCCACTCCGTTAACATCACGCTCATCCACTCCGTTAACATCACGCTCATCCACTCCATTAACATCACGCTCATCCACTCCATTAACATCACGCTCATCACTCCATTAACATCCGCTCATCCACTCCATTAACATCACGCTCATCCACTCCATTAACATCACGCTCATCCACTCATTAACATCACGCTCATCCACTCCATTAACATCACGCTCTTCCACTCCATTAACATCACGCTCATCCACTCTGTTAACATCATGCTCTTCTGCTACATTAACATCACACCCATCTGCTCTGTTAACATCACGCTCATCCACTCCTTTAACATCACGCTCATCCACTCCGTTAACATCACGCTCACCCACTCCGTTAACATCACGCTCATCCACTCCGTTAACATCACGCTCATCCGCTATATAAACATCATGCTCATCCGCCTACATTAACATCACGCTATCTGCTCTGTTAACATCACGCTCATCCACTCCGTTAACACCACGCTCATCCACTCCATTACCATCACGCTCATCCACTCCATTACCATCACGCTCATCCACTCCATTAACATCACGCTCATCCACTATTAACATCATGCTCTTCCGCTACATTAACATCACGCCCATCTGCTCTGTTAACATCACGCTCATCCACTCCTTTAAATCACGCTCATCCACTCCATTAACATCACGCTCATCCACTCCATTAACTCACTGCTCATCCATCCATTAACACCACCTCATCCACTCCATTAACATCACGTCATCCACTCCATTGACATCACGCTCATCCACTCCATTAACATCACTCTCATCCACTCTGTTAACATCATGCTCTGCCGCTACATTAACATCACGCCCATCTGCTCTGTTAACATCACGCTCATCCACTCTTTAACATCATGCTCATCCACTCCTTTAACATCACGCTCATCACTCCATTAACATCACGCTCATCCACTCCATTAACACCACGCTCATCCACTCCATTAACATCACGCTCATCCACTCCGTTAACATCACGCTCATCCACTCTGTTAACATCATGCTCTTCCGCTACATTAACATCACGCCCATCCACTCTGTTAACATCACGCTCATCCACTCCGTTAACATCACGCTCATCACTCCGTTAACATCACGCTCATCCACTCCGTTAACATCACGCCATCCGCTACATTACATCACGCTCATTGCTCTGTTAACATCACGCTCATCCACTCCGTTAACATCACGCTCATCCACTCCATTAACACCACGCTCATCCACTCCATTAACATCACGCTCATCCACTCCATTAACATCACGCTCATCCACCCATTAACATCAGCTCATCCACTCTTAACATCACGCTCATCCACTCCATTAACATCACGCTCATCCACTCCATTAACATCACACTCATCTGCTACTTTAACATCACGCTCATCCACTCCGTTAACATCACGCTCATCCACTCCGTTAACATCACGCTCATCCACTCCGTTAACATCACGCTCATCCACTCCCATTAACATCACGCTCATCCACTCCATTAACATCACACTCATCCGCCTACATTAACATCACGCTCATCCGCTACATTAACATCACGCTCATCCGCCTCATTAACATCACGCTCATCCGCTCCATTAACATCACGCTCATCCGTCCATAAACATCACGCTCATCCACTCCATTAACATCATGCTCATCCGCTACATTAACATCACGCTCATCCGCTCCATTAACATCACGCTCATCCACTACATTAACATCACGCTCATCCACTACATTAACATCACGCTCATCCGCTCCATTAACATCACATTCATCCACTACATTAACATCACGCCCATCTGCTCTGTTATTTACATAATGCTCATCTGCTCTGTTAACCTCATGTCATCTGCTCTGTTAACATCACGCTCATTCTGCTCTGTTAACATCACGCGTCATCTGCCCTGTTAACATCATGCTCATTCACTGTGTTAACATCACACTATCCGCTCTGTTACCATTCTGTTCTCGTGTAAATTTTCAAGTGAAAGCGCTATTTAACAAGCCTACCATATCACATTTATTTGTACCTCAAATCACATCTTCGTCATTAACACGTCATTCATTTAACACAGCATCCCCCATACGTCACCGGACAATTCATCAGTATTTTGAAAAGATTCCATCATGGAACAACCTCAGTGCAAGCTCAGTGTCCATCTTTCCTTTAGCATTCGGAAATACGGCATGCTCAGTGATGCAGCACCCTATGCTGGTAGTTTTCAGTTAAATCTGTCCCCACCAAGGATCGAGGTAAGAGTAAATATTGAGTTTACCACCTGTCCACCATCAGACCGTCACACCTATCCCAGTGCACCATGGTGAACTTGTCCAAACGAGACCAATGGACAAGTTGCTTCTCTGCAGACTTTCATCTCATGTGTTGTAGTTTCTGATGATGTAAGCAATAGGATTTAAAGCAAGACTGATGGGCCCAGCCGGACCCGACAAGTTACCTTGTCAGTGCGATCTTTGAAACCGTGATAATGATTCCGTTGGTTATATTTTTGTTGTTTTTGTTTGACTTTTTGTTCAGGACTTTCCGTTTGTTAATTCGTGGATGTTGATGAGTTGTTAGACTCTTTAAGTCCTGCTGAGCAAGATTGAAATCCTATATCTATTTAACTTGGTGTGATGATAACATGAAGCCATCTTTTTTTGCTTCGTGTTACTTTCCTCGAACTAGTTTATATTTCATTGACCCTAACAATGAAAGAGTATTATTGCGCGTTCGCTGCTGCGCTCCAGATAATGTCGACACTGCGTTTTAATATCCACCATAACAATGTGAAAAGTTGGACAGAGCGCTGAAGCAGCAAATTCTTCTTGCTTAAGGACTTGCCTTTAAGTAATCGGTCACAAAATTAGGGTAATAAAATGGTTATGAAGTTCATGTAATAAAATGTTCATGTAATTACAGTAATGTTATATAATATCAACTTCCGAGATGACATGCTTCAGTTGTGGCTAATCCTGCAGAACAAGAGCTAAAGACGCCCTGGAAACTGTTGATTTCTATTCATAAGTCTTTCATTTCAAAGAATAAGAGATGTTAAAATTTACAATTCGTTTTTCCTCACGCAGCATCATCTGACTGCCGGTTGCATCTTTTCTGGGGACATGGCGAGGCCTTTGTGAGAAATTTCTGTAATTGAGTACTTTTGAAGAATAAATTGACTGTTCACCCTCATTCTTAATTTTCAGTGATCTTCCGTAATTAATCATACATCAGGATTTCCATCCCGAGTGCCATCTTGACGCTTCTCCCTCCCTCAGACAGATTTTCCATGTCATCCACTCGTGTGTCACTGTTTCCATTGTTGGGACTGCACATTGTGACTTTACTTGTGGTAATACTACAAAAATGTTTCCACGAACATCTGGGCGCATTATGATCAAATGAAGATCATTTATCAGGATAACAAATCCATTAAATAGTTCGTTTATCGCGATAACGATTCATGAAGATAGCCATTTATTGGGATAACCAATTCAAGAAGATAGCCATTTTATTGGATAACCATTCCAAGAAGATAGCCATTTAATTGGATAACCATTCCATGAAGAAAGCCATTTATCGGGATAATTCCATATAAGATAGCCATTTATTTGGGATAATTCCATAAAGATAAGCCATTTATTGGGATAACATTCCATGAAGAAAAGCCATTTATTGGGATAGCCATTCCATGAAGATAGCCATTTATTGGGATAATTCCATGAAGATCATCAATTTATTGGGATAGCCATTTCCATGAAGAATAGCCATTTATTGGGATAGCCATTCCATGAAGATAGCCTTTATCGGAATAACTATTCTATGAAGATGGCGTTTATTTGCGACAACAATTCCATGAAGATGAATCAATTATTGGGATACACATTCCATGAAGATGTCAATTTATCACGATAACGAATTGCTTGAAGATGGTCATTTCAGCATTATGATCCATGAAGATAGTATTTATCAGGATAACAATTGCAGAAGATGCATTTTAATCAGGGTAACAGTTTCTTGAAGATGGTCGTTTATCAGGATAACAATTTCATGAAGATGGTCGTTTATTGTGATGACAATTCCATGAAGATGCTCATTTTGGAATTATGATTCCATGAGGATAGTCATTTATCGGGACACAACAATTCCATGAAGATATCCATTTAGTGTGATAAAAATTCCATGAAGATAGCCATTTATCGGAATAACTATTCTATGAAGATGGTTGTTTATTGCGATAACATTCCATGAAGATGATCAATTATTGGATAACAATTCCATGAAGATGGTCATTTATCACACGATAAAAAATTGCTTGAAGATGGTCATTTCAGCATTATGATTCCAGAAGATAGTCATTTATCAGGATAACAATTGCTTGAAGATGGTCATTTCAGCATTATGATTCCATGAGATAGTCATTTATCAGGATAACAATTGCATGAAGATGGTCATTTATCAGGTAATTCTATGAAGATAGTCATTTATCAGAAACAATTTCATGAAGATGGTTGTTTATTGGATGACAATCCATGAAGATGCTCTTTGGAAATTAATGATTCCATGAGGATGGTCATTTATCGGGACAACAATTCCATGAAGAATCCATTTATGTGATAAATTCCATGAAGATAGCCATTTATCGGGATAACAATTCCATGAAGAAAGCCATTTATCGAGATAACAATTCCATGAGGATAGTCGTTTAATCACTATAACAATTCATGAAGATAGCCATTTATTGTGATAACAATTCCATGAAGATAGCCATTTATTGGGATAACAATTCCATGAAGATAGCCATTTATCGGGATAAGCAATTCCATGAAGATAGCCATTTATCAGGATAACAATTCCATGAGGATAGTCGTTTATCACTATAACAATTCCATGAAGATAGCCATTTATTGTGATAACAATTCCATGAAGATAGCCATTTATTGGGATAAGAATTCCAATGAAGATAGCCATTTATGGGGATAACAATTCCATGAAGATAGCCATTTATTGGGATAACAATTCTATGAAGATAACCATTTATCGCGATAACAATTCCATGAAGATAGCCATTTATTGGGATAACAATTCTATGAAGATAGCCATTTATTGTGATAACAATTCCATGAAGATAGCCATTTATTGGGATAAAATTCCATGAAGATAGCCATTATGGATACATTCATGAAGTGCCATTGGATAAAATTTGAGTAACCATTTATCGCGAATAACAATTCATGAAGATAGCCATTTATTGGATAACAATCTATGAGATAACCATTTATCGCGATAACAATTCCATGAAGATAGCCATTTATTGGGATAACATTCCAGAAGATAGCATTATTGGGATAACAATTCCATGAAGATGGTTATTTTATCAGGATAACAATTCCATGAAGATGGTGATCAGGATAACAATTGCATGAGGACGGTCATTTATTGCGAAATTCCATTAAGAAGGTCCTTCACCACGATAATGCCATGAAGATGATCGTTTCGGCATTTTATCCCAGGATATAGTCATTTATCAGGATAATATTTCCATGAAGATGGTCATTTGTTACGATAATTCCCAAAAGATTTTTCGTTTATCCGGATAACAATTCCATGAAGATGGTCGTTTTGGCATTATGATTCCATGGAAATCATCATTTATCACGATAACAATTCCATGAAGATTTATCATTTATTGGGATAACAGGGGAAACTTTTCAACACCCTGTTTTGTATGTATTCTCTCGACGTTTGTATTCCCTCTTGTGTTACTCTTGCTGAAGTATAATCAGAAGTTCAGGGAATGACATGCACAAACTGTAATGTGACTGATCATGGTCTTTAGGGACTAGATCCGGTCACGCCAGAGATTTGCCGCTGATTGGTGCTAACCCTAACCACCCTTGAGTGGGAGGCGAATTTGCACGCGCACTTGGAGTGAGTGTTTCTAATTTGATTTATGTGGCACACTTATTCTCACCAAAACAATTTACCACGCTGGAGGCACGTCACTAACCCAAATATCCACGGTGAAGGAAAAAATAACAGATTTTAATGAATCCAAAATGGTCTGTGGATACATGGGAAATTTACACACACGGTAAGGACCTGGTCGGTGATCAACTTAATCTAGGAAAGGAACAGACTCACCTACTTAAAACTAATATTTAATGACACACGCCTTTACGGGAGAAAATGGGAAGGAAAATAAGAGGATGGGATATAGATGGAGAGAGAGGGGGTGGTGGTTGACACTCCTTAACCTGAGGTACTGTAGGTTGGCTGCACTCTGACATGCAGGTGGGGTCTCTCCCACTCATATCACACACCCATACCAGAGAGGGTCACTTCTAGCTTCACCACATAGCCATATGGTGGGCGGATGCTTTGCACTGGAGACGAAGCGAGGAGGGCGAATGGACACTTTGAGTGAAAGTGGATCGCCGCTTATTGACTCCCTGATTGAACTGTCAGAACATTCACATTGCATTCACCCCAACTGACCACACTTGCACAATTCTCAAAATTTGACAGAATGAGCATGTCCCCTTTGTGTGCCCACTGATTGGTGCCAAGTTCCCCGTCACGTGATCCCTGAGTCTAACCAGGAGTTAACTCCTGAGTTGTGATGTCACACTTTAGGCCCCGCCTCCTACCGAGGCACTGTGCACAATTACACGAGGCGTGCAATTAATTAGAGCGGGGGTTGGCAATTAGAGGAAAGGAAAGAACATGAAATGACGAAAGTACAAAGGGATGGCAGGAAAGACGAGAACTAGTCTAAGCAATTTGGTAAATTGCGGCCACTGTTCTGAACTTCCTGGGTCAGATTGGGTGGTGTGTGTCAGGTTGGTGCTGAGGTGTCGTCCTCCAGACAGCGATTTCTTTGGGTTGACCTGAGGTGGTCCTTTCGGGTGGGTGCCTGGAATTTCCCATCCCTAAGAGAGGATGATCACCTGTCTCTGCTATCATCTGAGCTCCAGCGTTTGACTTCAGTATTGCAGCACTCTCTGATATTTGGAGACCGTATAGTGGGGGTGATCAACGGCTGGTTACACCTACTAATGGTCTGGTCACTCTGGAGGTTACCATACCAAGGAGTTGCTGTAGCTTTGTCCAATAAGCTGACTTCCCCGTGATAATTGAGGTAACATCGGTCACTAGCGGTATTATGAGACTGAGGATTCATCACTCCTTGGTGTAATTTCCCTGGTCTCTGTATATTATGCTCTGACTGATACTCTCTCGTCTTGGGGGATTTCATTGCATCAACTGGCAATGATAAGGATGGTTATAGAGACATGTGATGGTCCCCATGGGTCTGAAACTGTGAACCAGAAAAGCACTAACTTCCTTGACTTTGCAAGAAGTTGTGGACTTAGGGTGGCTGGTTCATGGTTTCAGGTTCATTGCTGGACTCGGTATTCAATGCTGGTGGTGTGGCAAAGGAGATTGACCATGTGCCGTTGATGGTCACTGAACTTCAGGGTCTACCGGAATGCTCCTCAATAGCGACCATAGCCTTGTTGTTGAACTCTGAAGTTGCAGCTTAATCCAGGAGAATGGTACCATCCTAGCCTTGGCTGGATGTTGACAAGCTCAAGGATGAGAGGGTAGCTGAGGAGTTTGCGAAACAGGCTGAGTGGAGATTTGTGGGGTCTGGATGTTAAGGGAAATCTGAAGAGTTGTGGAGGGCCTCAAGCCTACCATCCTTGATGTTGCTGGTGGATGTCTGGAACCCACCATCAGGCGAAGAAGAACGTTGTCTCTCAAGGGACACTGGATACATTGACCAGAGTCCAAGGCCAGGCTTAATGGCAGAGCAGAAGCTGTTCATGGAGTTGAGGCATAAAACTGCACATGTGCTGAGGGCAGAGAAGGAGGCCGATGTGTGACGAATCGGTGAGGGGTAGAGCATCACCTGTGGTCACGTGATTCTCGGCCTGCTTACAGAGGAATTTATGCATGCACTCCTCGAGCCCATCCCTCGGCGTACTGCAGTTAGAGCATATGGTGGGTAGGCTCTTGACAGAGGAGTCCGAAGTGAAGGCCCGCTGGGCCGGTTACTTTGAGCGGCAGTACCAGGCTGACCCATCAGCTGTTGAGTTTGACATCAGGGGTGTTACTAATTCCTATTGCTGACCCTCCAATCAACTATGAACCACCTTAGTTTGTGGAAACGAGGCTGTGGTGAACCAGTTGAAAGGGGGTAATCCTCCTGGGATCTGTAGCATCCATGCTGAACTTCTCCAGGTTGGTGGAAATGCTGTACTTGTGTCATTCATGCAGTTCTGTGCTCTGTCTGGACACAGGCATAATCTCAAACTGACTGGAAGAGGGGCCTTGTTGTCCCTCTCTGGAAAGGGAATGGTGATCACCAGGACTGCAACAGCTACCGAGGGGTGATGCTGCTCTCAGTGCTGGGCAAGGTCTTTGCTCGGATAATTCTTGATAGGGTTTGCACCATGTGCTTGAGCACCAGCCCAAGAGTAGCCAGGCTTTACACCAAAGAGATCAACGATTGACTATCCTTGCTCTTCGTGTCCTCGCCGAACAGAGATGAGAGTTTTGGCAGGGACTACTCACAGCCTTTGTCGATCTCTGCAAAGCATTCATTTAGTGATTCAGGATGCCTTCTGAGGATTCTTGGTCATGTGGGGTGCCACCAAAACGGATCAATCTGATTTCTGAACTAACTCTGGTTCTGAGTGCTGTGAGATGCGGTAATTCCTCCCCACTTATTGCAGTTTTACTGGAGTTCGTCAGGGGTGTGTTCTGGCCCCACAACTTTTCAGCGCTTGTAATGACTGGATTCTGGGGAGGATTTGGACAGATCAAGCTGTGGGCATTGTTTCAGGAATGTCAATATCTCTGACCTTGATTTTGCAGATGAATCGGTCATTTTGCAGAGACTCCCATCCTTATGGGTGCCCTCAAGGCGCTCAATTTGGAGACTGAGCCACTGGGATTACAGGTTTCTTGGGTCAAAACTAAGATCCAGGCTTTCAATGACATCTTGGATGCTGCCATCTTGTCTGTACCTGTTTGTGGTGAGAATATTGAGGACATGGAGAGATTCTGCTATCTTGCAGTGATATGTCTCCGCTTGTTGTGAGCCAGAGGTCAATAGACATCTGGGTCGGGCTTGTGTACTCATGGAGTCACTGATCACGGGGTGTTGCACTGTCGGTACCTATGCAGGAGGAAGAAAGTCCAAGTCTTTAAGTCCTTGGTGCTTCAGTCTTGTGTATGGATGTGAGACTTGGACTCTGACCAGGGATCTGAGACAGAGTCTTAACTCCTCAGTACCAGTTCTCTTGGAAATACTTGGCTATGGCTGGTCAGACTTCATGTCCAACGAGCAGTTGTTTGAGAGAGATCAGATGAGGTTTATTACCTCTATAGTCCATGAGCATCAGCTGCGGCTATATGGACAGGTGGCATGTTTTCTTGATGCTGATCCTGCTTACCAGATTTCTTTCAGCGAGGGGGCCTCATGAGTGAGAGGCCAATAAGCCACCATGTGCCTCATGGTTGCAGCAGGTTGATCAGCATCTCAGGAGATGGGGATGGCCAGCCATTTGCCTGACCTGACTTTTCCGGCAATGATTAGGAAATACATGCCTAATAAAATGAACCCTCCCTAAGGAATTTTTATCATAATAGGAAGGACGAGGCAAAAAAATATTTGAGAGTTCATTACCATGCTTGTGAAAGTTAGTTTTTCAACACAATCCTATAGATTTTGACCCAAGGAACACAAAATCTGAAAAGTGCCACAAAAGTCTGACCCGCGGATAAGGTCAGTTTTAGTGACCTTAAAATGTTATTAGAGGTCAAATAGGGAAAAAACTGATATCAATAACTGACACCATTATTGCCTTTGTATGACTTTCTAAGAAATCTCTCATCAAAACAAAATACTTTTACTCCGGAGTCAAAGTGATGCAGTCAACCGTTTGACCCCTTGAGGTCTTTAAACTCCATACATTGCAAGCTTGGCTTTCATGCTAATATAATATAGCAGCCACTCGCTGGTGTAATCGGGTAAATCAACAGCGGGCGAGTGCACCACGTCACACTGCCTAACATGTCCTGATATGCTCGTTAAGGTGTCTTGAATCAACTCAACACGGCTGCACATCCTGTACATATGCTCACGCAATAAGTCAGTGGAATAAAAGTTTATACCGGAAAGTAAATCACTCAACACCAGCCAAAGCTGTCATCCAACGCACCAATTATTGACAACAGATAGGTTTTTTTTTCAAACAGGTTAAGCAACGCAAAACAGAACAAGAAAAAACTATCTCACTTCAAAGATCAGACGTTGTTGTGTGGTCACCTGTTTGTATCACTTGCACACACGTAAAGGAAACGTCGGCTTATTCTTTGAACAAAAGTTGCAATCCCTCCCTCTGCCATGAAGACGACAAATGACAAGGCTGCACTTAATCACTGCATCGTCGAAGCCGATTCCGCAGAGGACCTGATGCCTTCGAGGAAACTGAGCTCCCCCACCCCCAGGCTACAATGCCGTAATCAATCGATGGTGGGGCCCTCATCGACACAATGCCCCAAAGCCATCATCAGGTCAAGTCAGGAATGGGAGCATGCTCCAGAGCAGCGTGTCGCTGCTCCACCAAAGCCATCATGCTCGACGTTTAATGATAATGCGGTTACTGTCTTCTGCCCTCCCCTCCACATTAACTTAAATCTTGTGATCACCATGATGTCATATGGGGCAGATACTTTCCCAAAAATTATCAAAGGTAGCACACGTCGCAAGAGAGCAGACAGAACTGGTTGTGGGAATGTCAATGCGTTGCCGTAATGCAAAGATTCCTCAAGGCCAGAAAACCTGGGAAAAGTTTTTGGCAGATTCTTCAAACAAGGAAGAACTGTTTGAGTTTCTGTTCAGCAAGGCAATGAAAAACCCATACAGTCCTGATGGCAAGAAATATATATTTGACCTCTGGTGCCATGGTCGTGCATGTCGGGTCTGGTGACTTAATGAAGGAACTTCAAACCACGAGAGCAGACACCAGAATAGTGGTACACATAATCGACACACCCCCAAACAAAATTCCTTCTCATCAGGGCCGGCGACACTGCTGTATTCATAATCATCCGAGGTCAGTTCTCTCGTTTCCGCTCCACAATCCAAACCTTGACTTGTGGATTGAAGTCATTAGCGGAAAGCATCAGCAAATGCTTCACATCAATGCGACTCCATCAGAGCATTGACCCAGAATGCTACCTGCATTACCAATATTCCATGCCATGTCAGTTGTGATACTACAAATGGACTGAAGAACAAGGGCAAATGTATTGGTGGAGCACCTTGAACAAACACCCCAAAGTTACAGAAAAACTCGTGAAGATCTCACAGCACCCTTCCAGGCTTTGACAGGCGATGACTTTGCTGCCGTTGAAGATTTGTGTCGACTCTATGACCAAACCGACTACGTCTGAGGGCAACGTTTTGAGAATGAACATGTTGTCAAATATTGCCAGATGTCTAGTGGATTTCGCAACACAGGACGCACTAATGCTTCACCTTATACGAGCTGTGTACCAGGCATCAATCTGGTATACATGTCATCAGCCAAAACTCCCTGAAGAGGACCCATGTTCCTTCAGCTGGCAAGAATCTGACAACACCCAATGCCATATGGACTTTGCGCGGCACTGCACTCAAGCGTTCATGCTGACAGTAAAATGCAGTTGCCGCAAACATTGCACGGCTCCTGCTCTTGCAAAAAAGAACATCTTGAATACACACAACTGTTTAAATCTTCATACTTCAAGAGATCACAGAGTTAACCACAAGACATTTTAACCACCAGTAAGTCGTTCATCTTGAGGAGTCTTTCATTTGACACCATAAACGACCATCCTAACACCACTGCATGATGTTCCTGGACTTTTGACCTTGCATAACCTTTAATGACCTCCAGGGTCATTGACCGCATCACTTTATACTCCAGAGTGAAAGTGTTTTTGTTTGAGGAGAGCTTTAATTTGACACCACACACGATCATCGTATTATCATCCTTTTGGGGTCAGTTTTTTTTTTCTAATCAAAATGACCTTTATTACTCTAGAGGTCACATTGTGACCCTATCAATTTACATTCCTGAATAAAAGTTTTTTTTTTCAATGAGAGCTTTCATTTGACACCAATATTGCCTTTGTATGACATCGTTATCGATATAGGATTTTTTTTCTCCTAGTTGACCTCTAATGACCTTTCAAGGTCACCACAACTGACCTTATCCAGGATCAGATTTTCGTGGCACTTCGGATTCATGTTCCTTGGGTTGAAATCTATAGGATCGTGTGAAAAAGTAATTTTCACGAAGCATGGTAATGAACTCTGGTTGTTTCGACTCCACTACGATGCACAAGTAGACCCCAAATGCATGCATATAAAAGATAGAGCAAGAACCTTTTTTTCGATTAGTGTGTCTGCAAATAATAATTGTACATTCACTGGTTGTTTACAGTTGGGATCACTGGATATTAAAAATGGTACCTGGTTATTTCTGAATGATTTGATGTTCAATTTGATTTTTAGAGAAAAGAAATTCCAATCCAAACTCTTTTGCTTTGTCACAGAGGAAAGGTTTTGCATCATGAAGCAGCTCGTATATCATTTGTCGAAGAAAGCAGGGAGTGAGTTGTTCCGTTGGCTGTATTTTGAACTCTTATCTTCTACAGTAGGTTTTGAATGGGTTTGCCTTTGTTCAAAGTCTACATGCAAATAAACCCTGCTTTTAATTATGATCACACTTTTAATTTCCAAACCCTGAAAGGCATTAGTTCTTCGCAAATTCCAAGAAAATTCCCAGGCGATTTAATACAAACAGTGAGGTTCACAAGCGAAAAGAACACACTGGATGAATCCCAATTTGCACACTTCCTCTTCCACAAAATGCATCTGTCGGTGGTCCACTCACTTGGGGCTTCCTTCCCTTCAGTGTACGTATGTTGTTCGTGGTGCCGAACCCAGCACGTTCTCTAACGACTGCATCCAAGCTTTGAGCTTCACGAGTCTGAACGAATGTACCTGTTCGGTACACTTGAAATGGGTCTTTCTCAGTTGGTGTCTGTGACTTCTGAGTGATGTCACAGTGATCACATCAACAGATGTAACGTTTTTGAAACTTGTATGTCAAATAAACAGATACAAGTCAAATGAGGAAGTTCACCATTAATTATAATGTCCAACTCTGATTCCCTTGTTGCGTTGTTTCCGCCAGTGTCCCTGTTCTGCCGGCTCAACTCACGCATGTTCACCTCATCCACCAGGGCTGTTATAGGAGGGAAATGAGAACTTTAAAACACCCCAAAATTTACATTGAAGTGAATGGGGAAAAAGGGAAAAACGTTTTGACCAGACACTCAAAATCTCCAAAAAATCCTCCTATTTCCAATTTTCAACTAATCCTCAATAGACCAACTACGACTGATGGCATATTATCATGAAAGTCATATAGAGAGCCAATGAATATCTGACTTCTATTTTAGGGATTAACTTCATTTTCTTATGGCACTCATCACCATCAAGTATATTAACAAACAATATGTTGGAACTTTGTTCTTGGTTTAAGTGTCATTGTGAGTAGAGATGAAATGACATACCTCTCTGGATGCTCTTCTCTGAGCATATCATTTGAGATCCTCGTAAATTATCTTCCATCGATTTCTTGGCAACCATCAAAGTTTTCTGTCCATTCAATGATTTTTTTTTTCTTTACAATCGTCTAACTTATTTGTATTTAATATTATCCATTTATTTGTTTTATCTAACTTTTGTTTTAGTTATTTCTTCAATAAGGCTATTGATATTCCTCACATTCATTATGTTTTCCATTTAAATACCAAGGCTGTGATTTTCTCCATTCTTGGTTTGGTTATTGCTTGGTTCTATCATTTATATTCCAGTAAAAAAGGCAGCGGTAGCACGTTAAAATCCCCCCAACCCAATTTTTATTTATTTATTTCTTACTTTATTTAAGTCTAACACTTAATGCATATCTTAGCACATACTTATCCTTTAAATTATACATCCATAAGGGAGGCTGTCAATTCCATTTTCTAAAATAAACATCTTATCAAAAACTCCCAAATGCTTTCTTATTTACTCCTCTGTATGTATTGATGTTTCTAACTTCTACTGTATTCATTTTCTATACCTTCTTTCTTCAAGGTTAAACAGTTGTAATAATGTTCAAAGTTTATTGCTTCTTCGATTACATTTTTCTTTACCCCCTTTAACTTTTTATCAACTCTTTTCAATATTATTATCAATATTTATAAGGCATAAGCCTTTGCTCTCAATCCCACAAATTCATCATTATCTTTCCAGCCCAAATTCATCTTCAACTTTCCATAACCTTTTTTATTCTTTGTAGAGAATAGTTTGTTATATGATTTATATTGCTTGTATCATTAAATATCAACATTCCTGAGACTATCCTGATAAATATCTTCTGTATTGAATTTTCAAATTTAACTGTCCGTATCTATATAAGCAGATTAAATCCATCCACATATTTCTTCTTTAAGTTGTTGTAGAAGTCGTCATACATTAACAACTTGACAAGTCAAGAATTGATGTTCCTATATCGATAAGTTTCTCCATTTAAATACTTTCTTTTTTCATATGAATAGCAACAAAATTCTCTGAAAACACCTCGCTCTTTGAAAAACTTGAACTATATTAATTTAGATGCTTGTTTCCAAGATGTAGCAAGTCTTGTGTTTGTCCATTCCTTACATTTTCCATAGTCTTTCCAAAATACGCATTATTCACAATATAAAAGTCTTCTCAAAATCTGTTTTGACTTCTTTCTCCTTTTCGTATTAAAATCAATGTCGGTCTTCAACTATGACTTTTTGTCTAAATAAATTCTATAAAATTTTCTTTACTCTCAACCCAGAAGATAAATATTGTCTTAAATTCTTTGATGTAAAACATACTTCTCTTTATCATATTATGTATAAGAAATTTTTCTGTGGGTTTTCCTTCATAAGAAATGATTGTTGATACCACTAAGCCATTCCTTTCTCGGACTTTCATTATCAGTGCATAGGTAGGTCTTATGTTTTTTTTGTGGATATTTCCAGATATTTCAAATCGACCTCAAAATAATATCCAACCTGTGCTTTATCTAACACCTTTTGAAAACTTTTTCATAATCTTTCTATTTTAGCCTTTTGGTTTTCCATAAGGTAAAGATTGAGACATAGCCCATCACTTCAAATTGTTACATTGTATACATCAAGTAAGAATTATCTTTTGCAGCATCAATATGGGAAGATATTTGTTGTTTGCTTCAGCAAATCTCTTTGAACAGACTTGTGATATTCCACCTCTTTTTCCTCCTCTATCATCAACGCAATATCTATATCACCGATTAAATCCAATGTTTTTTGTCATTTTTAACGTAGCACTCCAGGCCAATCCTGGGGCTGTGTAATAGTGAGTGTGGTCTAATCCATGGAATTTTTTTATTATGACATCTGTTTCTAAAAGCTTTAAATACATCAGCCAATAAAAAGAACATCAGTTTTAAGATACAATCGTGATATTCCCCAAGGTTCTTCATGATTATACTTCTTCCAAACATTTTGTGCTTTGAGTATATTCTTTATCAGTTATACGGCTTTTATTTAACTCGTTATAAGAAGTTTTCTTTAGAGGGAAGTTGTGTTTCTTTTTTACCCTCAACGTGTTCATGATAATCATAAGGATATATTCCCTTTTGTGATCGGAGTTCAATCTCTTCTTGATTTGAGAAATGTGATTTTGAGAATTGGAATGTTTTTAATATTTTGATACCAAGTCAGATAATGGACTTGACATAAACTTGATTGTTCAAGAATCTAATATGAGTTATGGGAGATGTGTAAATTGCTTTTGTGAATGAATGTAATTGTTGTTGTGTGAGGAATGGCTGAAATATCTCCACTGGTTTTACTCAGTTAATTGTAGATATGTGTCATAGTGAGCATTGTTTGTGAAGAAAGACAGGAATGAAGGGGAAGTTTAATATTGAGATTACAACTTTGATGAACCGGACCTCTATATTTACCAGTGACATGACAATGGTCTTTTTTACCTTTGGACCTTCACTAATTTCCTCCTCACAAGTATGGCAGATATTGTTTTTCCTAAATTTCCTTTTCTCTTCTTTTGTTAAGGACAATTTTTATGGTTTTTCCCATGATCTTGGTTAATCGAACAGTCTTTTTCCAGCCGTTTTGCAAACTCTTGGGAGGCATCTCCTCCTCTGTAAAGTTCTAACTTGTATTCATCACCAACAGATGATTTGATATAATAACAGAAACCACAAGAAATGTTTTGATATTTATTTGTGTATGGTTGTATTAGATTTGGAGAACAGTAGCTACTGTTTTCAAGATACTTTCAAAAATCAGGTATACACAAATGGATGTTTATCGATTTGTTGAAAACTGAATGATATGTTTGAACTAAATTTGGTATATATTACGGTTGCTTTTGAATTGCTGCAACATTACAAATGGTTGATCTAATCATTCTTTTCTGTATGAAAGGAAGTTGAACAATCTCTTACAAGGACACTGTATGTTTTACATTTTCCTATTGATCGTTGTGATTTGGTTTAATCTTGAAAATTTTTTTGATGGAGCATAATGTGATTTCTTTCAAAAGGCAAATTAAGAGAATGGTCAAGGTGTGTTTCATCATTTTTAATCCATCGCTGAAGAGAGGTATTGAATTTGCGTACGTTTGTTGTCTGTTGGTTGTTACTTGCAATTCAAAGAATTTTTTCAGGGTATATTGTTTAGTCGATTTTGTTATCTGTCTGTGTCTGTCTGTTGTCTGTCTGTTGAGATCGCCTACAGGTCGCAATTTTTAAAACCGAATCTTCACGAGAACTTCACCATATGGTCGAGTCTTGACATAAGGAATAACCTATGTGTTTTTGAGGTCAAAAATGTAAAAGGTCCATAGGCCAAAGGTCAAAACAACTTCGGGCTCG
>CM068954.1:5007696-5026170 GCA_035128595.1 Eptatretus atami
TTTATTGTGATGACAATTCCATGAAGATGCTCATTTTGGAATTATGATTCCATGAGGATGGTCATTTATCGGGACAACAATTCCATGAAGATATCCATTTATTGTGATAAAAATTCCATGAAGATAGCCATTTATCGGGATAACAATTCCATGAAGAAAGCCATTTATCGAGATAACAATTCCATGAGGATAGTCGTTTATCACTATAACAATTCCATGAAGATAGCCATTTAATTGTAAACAATTCCATGAAGATAGCCATTTATTGGAAACAATTCCATGAAGATAGCCATTTTTCGGGATAACAATTCCATGAAGATAGCCATTTATCGGAATAACAATTCCATGAAGATAGTCGTTTATCACTATAACAATCCATGAAGTAGCCATTTATTGTGATAACAATTCCATGAAGATAGCCATTTATTGGGATAAGAATTCCATGAAGATAGCCATTTATCGGGATAACATTCCATGAAGATAGCATTTATTGGATAACATTCTATGAAGATAACCATTTATCGCGATAAATTTCATGAAGATAGCCATTTATTGGGATAACAATTCCATGAAGATGGTTATTTATCAGGATAACAATTCCATGAAGATGGTTATCAGGATAACAATTCCATGAGGACGGTCATTTATTGCGATAATTCCATTAAGAAGGTCCTTCACCACGATAATGCCATGAAGATGATCGTTTCGGCATTTTGATTCCATGGATATAGTCATTTATCAGGATAATATTTCCATGAAGATGGTCATTTGTTACGATAATTCCCAAAAGATTTTTCATTTATCCGGATAACATTTCCATGAAGATGGTCGTTTTGGCATTATGATTCCATGGAAATCATCATTTATCACGATAACAATTCCATGAAGATTTATCATTTATTGGGATAACAGGGGAAACTTTTCAACACCCTGTTTTTGTATGTATTCTCTCGACGTTTTGTATTCCCTCTTGTGTTACTCTTGCTGAAGTATAATCAGAAGTTCAGGGAATGACATGCACAAACTGTAATGTGACTGATCATGGTCTTTAGGGACTAGATCCGGTCACGCCAGAGATTTGCCGCTGATTGGTGCTAACCCTAACCACCCTTGAGTGGGAGGCGAATTTGCACGCACTTGGGAGTGAGTGTTTCTAATTTGATTTATGTGGCACACTTATTCTCACCAAAACAATTTACCACGCTGGAGGCACGTCACTAACCCAAATATCCACGGTGAAGGAAAAAAATACAGATTTTAATGAATCCAAAATGGTCTGTGGATACATTGAAGAAATTTACACACGGTAAGGACCTGGTCGGTGATCAACTTAATCTAGGAAAGGAACAGACTCACCTACTTAAAACTAATATCTTAATGGCACCACGCCTTTACGGGAGAAAATGAGAAGGAAAATAAGAGGATGGGATATAGATGGAGAGAGAGGGGGTGGTGGATTGACCATCCCTTAACCTGAGGTACTGTAGGTTGGCTGCACTCTGACATGCAGGTGGGGTCTCTCCCACTCATATCACACACCCATACCAGAGAGGGTCACTTCTAGCTTCACCACATAGCCATATGGTGGGCGGATGCTTTGCACTGGAGACGAGACGAGGAGGGCGAATGACACTTTGAGTGAAAGTGGATCGCCGCTTATTGACTCCCTGATTGAACTGTCAGAACATTCACATTGCATTCCACCCCAACTGACCACACTTGCACAATTCTCAAAATTTGACAGAATGAGCATGTCCCCTTTTGTGTGCCCACTGATTGGTGCCAAGTTCCCCGTCACGTGATCCCCTGAGTCCAACCAGGAGTTAACTCCTGAGTTGTGATGTCACACTTTAGGCCCCGCCTCCTACCCGAGGCACTGTGCACAATTACACGAGGCGTGCAATTAATTAGAGCGGGGGTTGGCAATTAGAGGAAAGGAAAGAACATGAAATAGACGAAAGTACAAAGGGATGGCAGGAAAGACGAGGAACTAGTCTAAGCAATTTGGTAAATTGCGGCCACTGTTCTGAACTTCCTGGGTCAGATTGGGGTGGTGTGTGTCAGGTTGGTGCTGAGGTGTCGTCCTCCAGACAGCGATTTCTTTGGGTTGACCTGAGGTGGTCCTTTCGGGTGGGTGCCTGGAATTTCCCATCCCTAAGAGAGGATGATCACCTGTCTCTGCTATCATCTGAGCTCCAGCGTTTGGACTTCAGTATTGCAGCACTCTCTGATATTTGGAGACCGTATAGTGGGGGGATCATCACGGCTGGTTACACCTACTAATGGTCTGGTCACTCTGATGGTTACCATACCCAAGGAGTTGCTGTAGCTTTGTCCAATAAGCTGACTTCCGTGATAATTGAGGTAACATCGGTCAACTAGCGTATTATGAGACTGAGGATTCATCACTCCTTGGTGTAATTTCCCTGGTCTCTGTATATTATGCTCTGACTGATACTCTTCTCGTCTTGGGGGATTTCATTGCATCAACTGGCAATGATAAGGATGGTTATGAGACATGTGATGGTCCCCATGGGTCTGAAACTGTGAACCAGAAAAGCACTAACTTCCTTGACTTTGCAAGAAGTTGTGGACTTAGGGTGGCTGGTTCATGGTTTCAGGTTCATTGCTGGACTCGGTATTCCAATGCTGGTGGTGTGGCAAAGGAGATTGACCATGTGCTCGTTGATGGTCACTGAACTTCAGGGTCTACCGGAATGCTCCTCAATACCGACCATAGCCTTGTTGTTGCAACTCTGAAGTTGCAGCTTAAATCCAGGAGAATGGTACCATCCTAGCCTTGGCTGGATGTTGACAAGCTCAAGGATGAGAGGGTAGCTGAGGAGTTTGCGAACAGGCTGAGTGGAGATTTGTGGGGTCTGGATGTTAAGGGAAATCCTGAAGAGTTGTGGAGGGCCTCAAGCCTACCATCCTTGATGTTGCTGGTGGATGTCTTGGAACCCACCGTCAGGCGAAGAAGAACGTTGTCTCTCAAGGGACACTGGATACCATTGACCAGAGTCACAAGGCCAGGCTTAATGGCAGAGCAGAGCTGTTCATGGAGTTGAGGCATAAAACTGCACATGTGCTGAGGGCAGAGAAGGAGGCCGATGTGTGACGAATCGGTGAAGGGGTAGAGCATCACCTGTGGTCACGTGATTCTCGGCCTGCTTACAGAGGAATTTATGCATTGCACTCCTCCGAGCCCATCCCTCGGCGTACTGCAGTTAGAGCATATGGTGGTAGGCTCTTGACAGAGGAGTCCGAAGTGAAGGCCCGCTGGGCCGGTTACTTTGAGCGGCAGTACCAGGCTGACCCATCAGCTGTTGAGTTTGACATCAGGGGTGTTACTATTCCTATTGCTGACCCTCCAATCAACTATGAACCACCTTAGTTTGTGGAAACGCAGGCTGTGGTGAACCAGTTGAAAGGGGGTAATCCTCCTGGGATCTGTAGCATCCATGCTGAACTTCTCCAGGTTGGTGGAAATGCTGTACTTGTGTCATTCCATGCAGTTCTGTGCTCTGTCTGGAACACAGGCATAATCTCAACTGACTGGAAGAGGGGCCTTGTTGTCCCTCTCTGGAAAGGGAATGGTGATCACCAGGACTGCAACAGCTACCGAGGTGTGATGCTGCTCTCAGTGCTGGGCAAGGTCTTTGCTCGGATAATTCTTGATAGGGTTTGCCACCATGTGCTTGAGCACCAGCACCCAGAGTAGCCAGGCTTTACACCAAAGAGATCAATGATTGATCGTATCCTTGCTCTTCGTGTCCTCGCCGAACAGAGATGAGAGTTTTGGCAGGGGCTACTCACAGCCTTTGTCGATCTCTGCAAAGCATTCGATTTAGTGATTCAGGATGCCTTCTGGAGGATTCTTGGTCATCGTGGGGTGCCACCAAAACGGATCAATCTGATTTCTGAACTATACTCTGGTTCTGAGTGCTGTGAGATGCGGTGATTCCATCCCCCACTTATTTCCAGTTGTTACTGGAGTTCGTCAGGGGTGTGTTCTGGCCCCCACACTTTTCAGCGCTTGTAATGACTGGATTCTGGGGAGGATGTTGGACAGATCAAGCTGTGGTGCATTGTTTCGGAATGTCAATATCTCTGACCTTGATTTTGCAGATGAATCGGTCATCTTTGCAGAGACTCCCATCCTTATGGGTGCCCTCAAGGCGCTCAATTTGGAGACTGAGCCACTGGGATTACAGGTTTCTTGGGTCAAAACTAAGATCCAGGCTTTCAATGACATCTTGGATGCTGCCATCTTGTCTGTACCTGTTTGTGGTGAGAATATTGAGGACATGGAGAGATTCTGCTATCTTGGCAGTGATATGTCTCCGCTTGTTGTGAGCCAGAGGTCAATAGACATCTGGGTCGGGCTTGTGTACTCATGGAGTCACTGGATCACGGGGTGTTGCACTGTCGGTACCTATGCAGGAGGAAGAAAGTCCAAGTCTTTAAGTCCTTGGTGCTTCCAGTCTTGCTGTATGGATGTGAGACTTGGACTCTGACCAGGGATCTGAGACAGAGTCTTAACTCCTTCAGTACCAGTTCTCTTCGGAAAATACTTGGCTATGGCTGGTCAGACTTCATGTCCAACGAGCAGTTGTTGAGAGAGACTCAGATGAGGTTTATTACCTCTATAGTCCATGAGCATCAGCTGCGGCTATATGGACAGGTGGCATGTTTTCTTGATGCTGATCCTGCTTACCAGATTCTTTCAGCGAGGGGGCCTCATGAGTGGAGGAGGCCAATAAGCCCACCATGTGCCTCATGGTTGCAGCAGGATGATCAGCATCTCGAGGAGATGGGGATGGGCCAGCCATTTTCCTGACCTGACTTTTCCGGCAATGATTAGGAAATACATGCCTAATCAATGAACCCCTCCCTCAAGGAATTTTTATCATAATAGGAAGGACGAGGGCAAAACAAATATTTGAGAGTTCATTACCATGCTTGTGAAAGTTAGTTTTTCAACACAATCCTATAGATTTTGACCCAAGGAACACAAATCTGAAAGTGCCACAAAAGTCTGACCCCGGATAAGGTCAGTTTTAGTGACCTTGAAATGTTATTAGAGGTCAAATAGAGGAAAAAACTGATATTAATAACTGACACCATTATTGCCTTTGTATGACTTTCTAAGAAATCTCTCATCAAAACAAAATACTTTTACTCCGGAGTCAAAGTGATGCAGTCAACCGTTTGACCCCTTGAGGTCTTTAAACTCCATACATTGCAAGCTTGGCTTTCATGCTATATAATATAGCAGCCACTCGCTGGTGTAATCGGGTAAATCAACAGCGGGCGAGTGCACCACGTCACACTGCCTAGACATGTCCTGATATGCTCGTTAAGGTGTCTTGAATCAACATCAACACGGCTGCACATCCTGTACATATGCTCACGCAATAAGTCAGTGGAATAAAAGTTTATACCGGAAAGTAAACATCCTCAACACCAGCCAAAGCTGTCATCCAACGCACCAATTATTGACAACAGATAGGTTTTTTTTTTCAAACAGGTTAAGCAACGCAAAACAGCAACCAAGAAAAAACTATCTCACTTCAAAGATCAGACGTTGTTGTGTGGTCACCTGTTTGTATCATTGCACACACGTAAAGGAAACGTCGGCTTAGTCTTTGAACACAAGTCTGCAATCCCTCCCTCTGCCATGAAGACGACAAATGACAAGGCTGCACTTTATCACTGCATCGTCGAAGCCGATTCCGCAGAAGGACCTGATGCCTTCGAGGAAACTGAGCTCCCCCCACCCCCCCAGGCTACAATGCCGTAATCATCGATGGTGGGGCCCTCATCGACACAATGCCACCAAAGCCATCATCAGGTCAAGTCAGGTATGGGAGCATGCTCCAGAGCAGCGTGTCGCTGCTCCACCAAAGCCATCATGCTCGACGTTTAATGATAATGCGGTTACTGTCTTCTGCCCTCCCCTCCACATTAAACTTAAATCTTGTGATCACCATGATGTCATATGGGCAGATACTTTCCCAAAAATTATCAAAGGTAGCACACGTCGCAAGAGAGCAGACAGAACTGGTTGTGGGACATGTCAATGCGTTGCCGGTAATGCAAAGATTCCTCAAGGCCAGAAAACCTGGGAAAAGTTTTTGGCAGATTCTTCAAACAAGGAAGAACTGTTTGAGTTTCTGTTCAGCAAGGCAATGAAAAACCCATACAGTCCTGATGGCAAGAATATATATTTGACCTCTGGTGCCGTGGTCGTGCATGTCGGGTCTGGTGACTTAATGATGGAACCTTCAAACCACGAGGAAGCAGACACCAGAATAGTGGTACACATAATCGACACACTCCCAAACACCAATTCCTTTCTCATCAGGGCCGGCGACACTGCTGTATTCATAATCATCCGAGGTCAGTTCTCTCGTTTCCGCTCCATCAATCCAAACCTTGACTTGTGGATTGCAGTCAGTAGCGGAAAGCATCAGCAAATGCTTCACATCAATCGACTCCATCAGAGCATTGACCCAGAATGCTACCTTGCATTACCAATATTCCATGCCATGTCAGGTTGTGATACTACAAATGGACTGAAGAACAAGGGCAAATGTATTTGGTGGAGCACCTTGAACAAACACCCCAAAGTTACAGAAAAACTCGTGAAGATCTCACAGCACCCCTTCCAGGCTTTGACAGGCGATGACTTTGCTGCCGTTGAAGATTTTGTGTCGACTCTATGACCAAACCGACTACGTCTGAGGGCAACGTTTTGAGAATGAACATGTTGTCAAATATGCCAAGATGTCTAGTGGATTTCGTCAACACAGGACGCACTAATGCTTCACCTTATACGAGCTGTGTACCAGGCATCAATCTGGTATACATGTCATCAGCCAAAACTCCCTGAAGAGGACCCATGTTCCTTCAGCTGGCAAGAATCTGACAACAACCCAATGCCATATGGACTTTGCGCGGCACTGCCACTCAAGCGTTCATGCTGACAGTAAAATGCAGTTGCCGCAAACATTGCACTGGCTCCTGCTCTTGCAAAAAAGAACATCTTGAATACACACAACTGTTTAAATCTTCATACTTCAAGAGATCACAGAGTTAACCACAAGACATTTTAACCACCAGTAAGTCGTTCATCTTGAGGAGTGCTTTCATTTGACACCATAAACGACCATCCTAACACCACTGCATGATGTTCCTGGACTTTTGACCTTGCATAACCTTTAATGACCTCCAGGGTCATTGACCGCATCACTTTATACTCCAGAGTGAAAGTGTTTTGTTTTGAGGAGAGCTTTAATTTGACACCACACACGATCATCGTAATATCATCCTTTTGGGGTCAGTTTTTTTTTTCTAATCAAAATGACCTTTATTGACCTCTAGAGGTCACATTGTTGACCCTATCAATTTACATTCCTGAATAAAAGTTTTTTTTTCAATGAGAGCTTTCATTTGACACCAATATTGCCTTTGTATGACAATTCGTTATCGATATAGGATTTTTTTTCTCCTAGTTGACCTCTAATGACCTTTCAAGGTCACCACAACTGACCTTATCCAGGATCAGATTTTCGTGGCACCTTCGGATTCATGTTCCTTGGGTTGAAATCTATAGGATCGTGTTGAAAAAGTAATTTTCACAAGCATGGTAATGAACTCTGGTTGTTTCGACTCCACTACGATGCACAAGTAGACCCCAAATGCATGCATATAACAAGATAGAGCAAGAACCTTTTTTTCGATTAGTGTGTCTGCAAATAATAATTGTACATTCACTGGTTGTTTACAGTTGGGACTCACTGGATATTTAAATGGTACCTGGTTATTTCTGAATGATTTGATGTTCAATTTGATTTTTGAGAAAAAGAAATTCCAATCCAAACTCTTTTGCTTTGTCACAGAGGAAAGGTTTTGCATCATGAAGCAGCTCGTATATCATTCTGTCGAAGAAAGCAGGGAGTGAGTTGTTCCGTTTGCTTGTATTTTTGAACTCTTATCTTCTACAGTAGGTTTTGAATGGGTTTGCCTTTGTTCAAAGTCTACATGCAAATAAACCCTGCTTTTAATTTATGATCACACTTTTAATTTCCAAACCCTGAAAGGCATTTAGTCTTCGCAAATTCCAAGAAAATTCCCAGGCGATTAATACAAACAGTGAGGTTCACAAGCGAAAAGAACACACTGGGATGAATCCCAATTTGCACACTTCCTCTTCCACAAAATGCATCTGTCGGTGGTCCACTCACCTTGGGGGCTTCCTTCCCTTCAGTGTACGTATGTTGTTCGTGGTGCCGAACCCAGCACGTTCTCTAACGACTGCAATCCAAGCTTTGAGCTTCACGAGTCTGAACGAATGTACCTGTCGGCTACCACTTGAATGGGTCTTTCTCAGTTGGTGTCTGTGACTTCTGAGTGATGTCACAGTGATCACATCAACAGAGTAACGTTTTTGAAACTTGTATGTCAAATAAACAGATACAAAGTCAAATGAGGAAGTTCACCATTACTTATAATGTCCAACTCTGATTCCCTTGTTGCGTTGTTTCCGCCCAGTGTCCCTGTTCTGCCGGCTCAACTCACGCATGTTCACCTCATCCACCAGGGCTGTTAGTAGGAGGGAAATGGAACTTTAAAACACCCCAAAATTTACATTGAAGTGAATGGGGAAAAAGGGAAAAACGTTTTGACCGACACTCAAAATCTCCAAAAAATCCTCCTATTTCTCCAATTTTCAACTAATCCTCAATAGACCAACTACGACTGATGGCATATTATCATGAAAGTCATATAGAGAGCCAATGAATATCTGACTTCTATTTTAGGGATTAACTTCATTTTCTTATGGCACTCATCACCATCAAGTATATTAACAAACAATATGTTGGAACTTTGTTCTTGGTTTAAGTGTCATTGTTGAGTAGAGATGAAATGACATACCTCTCTGGATGCTCTTCTCTGAGCATATCATTTTGAGATTCTCGTAAATTATTCTTCCATCGATTTCTTGGCAACCATCAAAGTTTTCTGTCCATTCAATGATTTTTTTTTCTTTACATCGTCTCACTTATTTGTATTTAATATTATCCATTTATTTGTTTTATCTACTTTTGTTTTAGTTATTTCTTCAATAAGGCTAATTTGATATTCCTCACATTCATTATGTTTTCCATTTAAATACCAAGGCTGTGATTTTCTCCATTCTTTGGTTTGGTTATTGCTTGGTTCTATCATTTATATTCCAGTAAAAAAGGCAGCGGTAGCACGTTAAAATCCCCCCAACCCAATTTTTATTTATTTATTCTTATACTTTATTTAAGGTCTAAGCACTTATGCATATCTTAGCACATACTTATCCTTTAAATATCTATACATCCATAAGGGAGGCTGTCAATTCCATTTTCTAAAATAAACATCTTATCAAAAACTCCCAATGCTTTCTTATTTACCTCCTCTGTATGTAATTGATGTTTCTAACTTCTTACTGTATTCATTTTTCTATACCTTCTTTCTTCAAGGTTAAACAGTTGTAATAATGTTCAAAGTTTATTGCTTCTTCGATTACATTTTTCTTTACCCCCTTTAACTTTTTATCACTCTTTTCAATATTATTATCAACATATTTATAAGCATAAGCCTTTGCTCTCAATCCCACAAATTCACTCATCTTTCCACCCAATTCATCTTCAAACTTTCCAATAACCTTTTTATTCTTTGTAGAGAATAGTTTGTTATATGATTTATAATTGCTTGTATCATAAATATCAACATCCTGAGACATATCCTGATAAATATCTTCTGTATTGAATTTCAAAATTTAACTGTCCGTATCTATATAAAGCAGATTAAATCCATCCACATATTTCTTCTTTAAGTTGTTGTAGAAGTCGTCATACATTAACAACTTTGACAAGTCAAGAATTGATGTTCCTATATCGATAAGTTTCTCCATTTAAATACTTTCTTTTTTCATATGAATAGCACAAAAATTCTCTGAAAACACCTCCGCTCTTTGAAAACTTGAACTATTAATTAATTTAGATGCTTGTTTCCAAGATGTAGCAAGTCTTGTGTTTTGTCCATTCCTTACATTTTCCATAGTCTTTCCAAATACGGCATTATTCACGAATATATAAAAGTCATTCTCAAAATCTGTTTTGACTTCTATTCTCCTTTTCGTATTAAAATCAATGTCGGTCTTCAACTAATGACTTTGTCTAAATAAATTCTATGAATTTTCTTTACTCTCAACCCAGAAGATAAATATTGTCTTAAATTCCTTTGATGTAAAACATACTTCTCTTTATCATATTATGTAGTAAGAAATTTTTCTGTGGGTTTTCCTTTCATAAGAAATGATTGTTGATAACCACTAAGCCATTCCTTTCTCGGACTTTCATTATCAGGTGCATAGGATAGGTCTTTATGTTTTTTTTGTGGATTATTTCCAGATATTTCAAATCGACCTCAAAATAATATCCAACCTGTGCTTTATCCAACACCTTTTGAAAACTTTTTCATAATCTTTCTATTTTAGCCTTTTGAGTTTTCCATAAGGTAAAGATTGAGACATAGCCCATCCATTCAAATTGTTACATTGTAATGCATCAAGTAAGAATTATCTTTTGCAGCATCATATTTGGGAAGATATTTGTTGTTTGCTTCAGCAAATCTCTTTGAACAGACTTGTGATATTCCACCTCTTTTTGCCTCCTCTATCATCAAAAGCATATCTATATCACCGATTAAATCCAATGGTTGTTTTGTCATTTTTAACGTAGCACTCCAGGCCAATCCTGGGGCTGTGTAATAGTGAGTGTGGTCTAATCCATTGGAATTTTTTATTATGACATGCTGTTCTAAAAGTCTTAAATACATCAGCCAATAAAAGAACATCAGTTTTAAGATACAAATCGTGATATTCCCCAAGGTTCTTCATGATTATACTTCTTCCAAACATTTTGTGCTTGAGTATATTCTTTATCAGTTATACGGCTTTTATTTAACTCGTTATAGAAGTTTTCTTTAGAGGGAAGTTGTGTTTCTTTTTTACCCCTCAAACGTGTTCATATAATCATAAGGATATATTCCCTTTTGTGATCGGAGTTCAATCTCTTCTTGATTTGAGAAATGTGATTTGAGAATTGGAATGTTTTTAATATTTGATACCAAGTCAGATAATGGACTTGACATAAACTTGATTGTGTCAAGAAATCTAATATGAGTTATGGGAGATGTGTAAATTGCTTTTGTGAATGAGATGTAATTGTTGTTGGTGTGAGGAATGGCTGAAATATCTCCACTGGTTTTACTCAGTTCATTGATAGATATGTGTCATAGTGAGCATTGTTGTGAAGAAAGACAGGAATGAAAGAGGGAAGTTTAATATTGAGATTACAACTTTGATGAACCGGACCTCTATATTTACCAGTGACATGACAATGGTCTTTTACCTTTGGACCTTCACTAATTTCCTCCTCACAAGTATGGCAGATATTGTTTTTCCTAAATTTCCTTTTCTCTTCTTTTGTTAAGGACAATTGTTTATAGGTTTTTCCCATGATCTTGGTTAATCGAACAGTCTTTTTCCAGTCGTTTTGCAAACTCTTGGGAGGCATCTCCTCCTCTGTAAAGTTCTAACTTGTATTCATCACCAACAGATGATTTGATATAATAACAGAAACCACAAGAATATGTTTTTGATATTTATTTGTGTATGGTTGATTTAGATTTGGAGAAACAGTAGCTATCTTTTCAAGGATACTTTCAAAATCAGTGTATATCACAAATGGATGTTTTATCGATTTGTTGAAAACTGAATGATATGTTTGAACCTAAATTTGGTATATTAATTACGGTTGCTTTATGATTGCTGCAACATTCCAAATGTTGATCGAATCATTCTTTTCTATGAAAGGAGTTGAGACATCTCTTACAAGGACACTGTATGTTTTACATTTTCTATTGCATCGTTGTGATTTGGTTAATCTTGAAAATTTTTTGATGGAAGCATAATGTGATTTTTCTTTCAAAGCAAATTAGAGAAGGTCAAGGTGTGTTTCATCATTTTTACCATCGCTGAAGAAGAGGGTATTGAATTTGCGTCCGTTTGTTTGTCTGTTTGGTTGTTACTTGCAAATTCAAAGATTTTTCAGGTATATTGTTTAGTCGATTTTGTTATTCTGTCTGTGTCTGTCTGTTTGTCTGTCTGTTGGTCGCCTACAGGTCGCAATTTTAAACCGATCTTCACGAAACTTCACCATATGGTCGAGTTTGACATAAGGAATAAGCCTATTGTTTTTGAGGTCAAAATGTCAAAAGGTCAACATAGGCCAAAGGTCAACAACTTCGGTGAGATTTCTAAAATCCTCAATTTTCATCCGATTGACTTGAAATTTGAAGAGCATTTATAGTTCAGGTCAATGATTTAAACCAGTCAATTATTTTGGAGGTAAACATAAACCAAAAGTTCAACATAGGCCCAAGGTCAACAACTAAGGTAGTATTTTTGAAATCCTCAATTTTCATCCAATTGAATTGAAATTTGAAGAGGATTTATATTTCAGGTCACTGAATTCAACAAGGCAATTATTTTGTTTAGGTCAATATAGACCAAAAGGTCAACATAGGCCAAAGGTCAACAACTAAGGAGGTATTTATAAAATCCTCAATTTTCGTCTCATTGACTTGAAATTTGAAGAGGATTTGCATATCAGGTCACTGAATTCAACCACCAATTATTTTTGAGATCAACATATACCAAAGAGTCAACATAGGCCGAATTTCTAAAATTATCATTTTTCATCCGATTGATTTGAATTTGAAGAGGAGTTGCATATTTGGTCATTTAATTCAACCACCAATTATTTTTGAGGTCAAATTTGTTTTATGAATTTTGCAAGTATCATGCTCTGCATGACATTTTATTCTTGTTTGTTTGTTTGCTTGTCTGTTTGTCTGCTTGTCTGTTTGTCTGTTTGTTTGTTCACCCAGAACCTTTGTGTTTTTCTCTGCAACTGCTTGTCGGATTGAGATGAAATTTTCACCATTGGTGCGACAACTAAGGTAGAATGTTTTAATGATAATTATGATGTCTTAGGTCACGTGGTGTGGCAATTATGATGTCATGGCATATTGGAAAAACAGAAAAACTTTGGATCTCTGTATCTCTGAAACCGCACCAAGGAAAAAATTTAAACTTGGCACATAGCAAGTACTCCTCATGGGGAATGAGAGTGCTTTTATTTATGTCATAGGTGCCCTCGTTATGACGTCATAATTGCATATGTAGAACACTACATCCGATCAGTATGAACAATTTTGAGGGTCATCTTGGGATAAAATGTTCCACAGACAAAAAAATTCATGACATCATCAGTCACGTGTGACTGGCGTGACATCATCATTACTACATAAATAGCAAAAATGGATGAAGATATTAAAACTTATGAACAAACAAAATATGAATTTTATTCCATCACTTCAGAAAAGAATAGCTTGATAGAAGATATTTAAAAATATGTGAGAGATGTAAAAGTGAAGAAACACAATTTTAACAAGAAAAAGAACAGAGATTGCAAACCCTCGCCAGGACTTATTTTGAGTGGTGTATTTTATAGGTTTTAGGGTAAATTCAATATGGCTGCCACACCACGTGACCGTGACTTCATAATTATTATTATAACATTCTACATGAGTAGTCACACCAATGGTGAAATTTCGTCTCAATCCGACAAGCGGTTGCGGAGAAAACACGAAAGTTCTGTGGGACAAACAAAAAAACAAACAAATGAAAAATCGTGCTTTGCACGACACTTGGCGAATTAGTTGACCTTTCCGTGTGGTGGTCCAAGCTGTAATGTCATGGAATGTGTGGTGTTATTTGTTCGTACATTAATAAAATGACGCGACGTCACAAATAACAATTATCAGGCGCGCGTTGTCATGGTAACGGCAGCAGATTGAAAATTTTCACAACTCATTTAAAGCCACCATGTGACATTCAACAACTTATCATCGGTGCTTGTTGCCTTCATTCTGATCGTAGAAAATATTTGAAAATACCAGGAACATTGCTTTTCAACCAGCTTTACGATCCCGTTATCAGGTTTGAAATATGTTGTAAAACAAAAATATGTATTTTATATGTGTGTTTTTCATGTTTTGGGTGACCCTGACCTTGACCTTGGGTCAATTTCGATCAAACTTTGTAACCATGTTAATATTACATGCTAAATAGAGAGTATAAGTTTCAATATAATAAGTGCAAAACTGTTTGAGAATAGCCATGTGTAATTCACAAAATTCCCCATTGGTTTATAATGGGCGATAATATAAAGTGATGCAGAATCCAGATCCTGATCTTGAACATCAGCAAAAGTCACATATCTTTTTGCACTGTGGATTTCTATCAGCTGTTAAAATTTCATCCAAATCGGTTTAGAATTGTGACCTGTAGAACGAATAGAATTTTTTTAAATCACGCCAATAGCTAAAACTTTGATGTCATACGCTTGCGAAAACTGTGCATAATTTGTACTAACATGCATTTTAAAACATTTAGATATTCCATTGAAGTTTGTTTGGCGTCAACAGGAAGTCGCTACGACTTCCGGTTACTGAGTTATGTTCAAAAGCTTGTTTTCACATTTTTTTGACGTAACGTCATGACGTTAAGTGCGATTATGACGTGATTTGATCCCAGACTATTTCAGCAAGATTGGCTATCACGTGTTAAAATTTGAGACGATTGCTTCAGTAGTTTCGGCTGCACACGAGCGTAAATATTTTTTTTAAATGGCGTCAATAGGCAAAACTTTGACGTCATACGCTTGCGAAAACATGCGTAATTTGTAATAAGATGCATTTAGTAATCATTTAGATATTTGAATGAAGTTTAATTTGGCATCAACCGGAAGTCGTACGACTTCCGGTCACTGAGTTATGTCCAAAATGTGTTTTCACGTTTGTGTGACGTCACGTCGTGACGTTTAGTCCGATTAAGACGGGGTTTGGACGCGGACCGTCTCAGGTGGATTGCCTATCAGGTGTAAAAATTTAAGAACGACTGGTCCAGCCGTTTGGGCTGTAGACGGACCGGACAAACAAACATAACAAACCAACAAACGGAACAGACCAACATACTTGACAAAATCGAAGATTTCGCCAAGTAATAAACAGACAGACAAACAAACCCAAATGCAATACCCTCTCCGAATCCTTCGGTGAGGGTAATAATTATTGGATAAGAACGATAATTAATAATAATTTTAACTCAACAATTTCCTATTGTGGGAAAGCTTCTTTGTTTTCTCCAAAAACATCATTTAATTATCCTCTTTCATTATGAATAATCTTAACAAAAGATTATTCTCTTCTTCAAACAATATATCCAAAACTAGAGAAGGCAATGAAACTAGTTCAAATGACAAGATCAAAAATCCTTATGAATGAAGTATTGGAAAGAGAAGATAAAACTGTTGGGAATAATCAAGATGGAATTTGTATTTACATTCATAATCTAAAAAGATGTAGAATATTGGGTTTGTAATCCTAAAGGAAATTCGTATAAAGGTAATCTTAATGAAATTGAGATCGAATAATTGAATGATGTTAATGTATCAGGAGAAATGGTTTTTCATTCAATTGTCGTCAAAACTCATTTAACTCATTTAACTCATAACTCATTTAACAACCATAAAAATTTACCAAATTCATTAAGATGTCCAATAGTTGGTTCAAGCAGATGTGGGAAAACATGTCTTCTTTTAAAGATGCTCCTTACTCCTAACTTTTTAGATTATGATAATTTAATCTTTTTCACAAAGTCAAGCTTTCAACATGAGTTTCAACTACTCACAAGGTTTTAGTGTGGGTCTTCAAAAAGAAGACATAATTGGTTTATTTAAACTTCAAAACAGACTAAATGATTACAGCATTGAAGATGTAGTACAAGTATTTTGTGATACACAGAAATGTAAAAAGAAATCAAACCCATAACTTGTATTCTCAGTGATAATACAGCTGATATACAGTACCTTCACCTCAAGATTTGGATTCATCAAAAGAGAACCTCGTCATCTTTGATGAATGTGTTAGGCCTAGGTCACATTTGCCACGGCGGCCGTGGGGTCTCCAAAAATCTATGGGCATTAGCATTATAGCGGCGGCAGAGTCAGTATTACCACGGTCACAACAAGTGTAGCAGTTCATTGTTAAAAATAAAATGTTTTTTATTTTTCGGGAAGCGCACGGCGTATTTATAAATTGTGGAGACCGAAAACGTGGGGTTGCCGTACGGTCTTTGATTTGATGTCGCACGGTGACCTTAGGGCATTCCTGCGGCGGCCATAGAATTTCAAAGGCAGACGCAAGGCGACCGCAGGGGACCGCAGGGGGCCCTAAGGCGAACGTGCGGCCAGACGGACGTAACGAATGGGTTAATTTTTTTTTTTACCAGTTTTTTTTTTCGGCTTGTCGAATTGCTACGGCGAACGTAGAAATGAAAAAGTTATAACTCCGGCTTATAATTCCACGGCGACCTTACGGCCTGTAAAATATAGCCATACGGTGTAGGGCACCCCTGAGGCCACCTCAAGAAACTCTGCGGCGCCGCAGCGTTTCTGTCAATTCAGAGGGCGTACGGCCCGCGTATCCTCGCGCGTAGAGCAAATGTGACTTAGGCCTTAGGTCTTAGAAATTGTGGAGACCGAAAACGTGGGGTTGCGTACGGTCTGTGATTTGATGTCGCACGGTGACCTTAAGGGGGCCTGCGGTGGCCATGAGAATTTTCAAGGCAGACGCAAGGTAGCTTCAAGTGGCCCGCAAGGCGACCGCAGGGGGCCTAAGGCGAATGTGCGGCCAGACGAGACGGTAAACGAATGGGTTAATTATTTTATTTTTTTTTACCAATTTCTTTTGTTTCGGCTTGTCGAATTGCTACGGGCGAACGTAGAAATGAAAAAAGTTATAACTCCGGCGTTATAATTTCCCCGGCAGACTTACGGCCTGTAAAATATAGCCAACGGCGTAGGGCCACCTCTGAGGCCACGCAGAAATCTGCGGCGCCGCACCGTTTCTGTCAATTCAGAGGGCGTACGGCCGCCGTAGTCTTGCCGCGTAGAGCAAATGTGACTCGTCGGGCTTAATAAGAGAAACCAAACGGTTACGGATAGCTACTACACAAGAGGGAGACATTCTTCTTGTAATTGTATTTATCTTAGTCAATCATTCTTTCAAGTTCCTCATCACTCATCATTCAACAATGTTGAAAATTTTGTCTCAATCCGACAAGTGGTTGCGGAGAAAAATACAAAAGTTCTATGTGGACAAACAAACAAACAAGAAGAAGACGTTGTGCAGAGCATGATAATTGCAAAATCCATAAAACAAATTTGACCTCAAAATAGTTGATGGTTGAATTCAATGAACAAATATGCAACTCCTCTTCATATCTCAAGTGAATCGGATGAAAATTGACAATTTTATAAATTCGGCCTATGTTGACCTCTTGGCTTATGTGGACCTCCAAGATAATTGGTAGTTGAATTCAATGACCAAAAATATAAATCCTCTTCAAATTTCAAGTCAATCGGATGAAAATTTAAGATTTTAGAAATACCACCGTAGTTGTTGACTTTGAGCCTATGTTGACCTTTTGGTCCATGTTGATCTCAAAAATAATTGTCTCGGTGAATTAAGTGTCATGAAATATATACCTTCTTCAAATTTCAAGTCAATCGGATGAAATTTGAAGAATTTATAAATCACACTGAAATTGTTGACCGTTGGCCTATGTTGACCTCTTGACCTCAAAAACAATAGGCTTCTTCCTTATGACAAGCTCTACCATGTAGTGAATTTTCTTGAAGATCAGTTTAAAATTGTGACCTATAGGTGACAAGCGGACCCAAATGCAACATCCTCTCCTTCGGCAAGGGTAACAAGATACATTTTTCAAACCACTTTTAAAAACGTCCTCGCAAAAAATGATGGATATTTCTACAATTCCTGTGAAAGAATATACTCCTAAAAAACTTCAGTTGTTAGATGACAGAGCAAGATCTCGGAGATGTGGAAGAATTAGAATATGATGATGAAGGATTGTTCCAACCACTGGGAAAGGTAAATCAACCTCCTGGTTATATTGTGAAGGCTCTTCAAAACAATGAATATTCAACGGGTTCAAAAGCCATAGCGGGCCTTAAACCAACAGAAGAAAAAGTAGTGTTCTCTCTTGCTGGTGAAAAGTTATTGATATTTAATGATGGATTGATATTCTTAGGTTCTACCTGACCAAATTTTAAATTAACTCCAAGATCAGTGTTTCTTCTTACCAAGGATGGAAAACAAGCAACAAGTATGAGGATTGATGCAAATTATTTTGATAAACCGTTGAATATAAAAAAAGACGATGATAGAGAATATATTGATTTACTAAACTCATTTGATTATGGGGTTTATGTGGCTGGGAAA
>CM068954.1:5027106-5039833 GCA_035128595.1 Eptatretus atami
GAATTTTGAAACATTGTCGTTTACCTGAAGTTTGAACACACATTTGTCGTACGGAATTTGAATGTTGGAATTTGACCACATTGTCCATTTACTGAATTTTGACCAACATTGCTATTTTACTGGATTTGACCAATATGCGTCTAATTTATCTGAAATTTGACAAATATTGTTATTTGCCAGACGTATTTGACAACATTGTCTATCTTACAGGAAATTTGACTCATATTGTCTATTTACGAGAATTTGACCATATTTGGTTATTTACCGGACATTTGACCAATATTGTCTATTACGGATTGACCATATCGTCTATTTACCGAATGAAACAATTGTATCGATTGACAAAGTATTGTCTATTTTGCCAGAATTATTTGAACCAACATTGTTCTATCTACGGGAATTTGACCAATATTGTTTATTACCGAGAATTACCCAATATTGTCTATTTACCGAATTGACCAATATTGTCTATTAGGGAATTTGACCAACATGTCTATTACAGGGGATTTGACCAACATTGTCTATTTATCGGGTCCCATGGTTATTTACGGATTTGATCACATTGTCTATTACAACAGAAGTTGCCCAACATTGCTCTATTTACGGGAATTGACGATATATGTATTTTTAAACGGAATTGACCAAACATTGTCTATTTAACGGGAATTTGACCAACATTGGTTAGTTTACGGGAATTTGACAACATTGTCTAATCGGTATTTGACAGAGTCATCCTGAATTTGACCAACATTGTCTATTTAGGATTTGACCAACTATCGTCTATTTACGGAATTGAACGAATATTGTCATTTTACCGGGAATTTGACCAACATGTCTTTTACGGGAATTTGACCAAACATTGTGTTATTTACGGGAATATTTGACCAACATTTTCTATTTACGGAATTTGACCAACATTGTCTATTTACGGGAATTTGACCAACATTGTCTTTATTACGGGATTTGACACAAACATTGTCTATTTACGGGAATTGAACGAATATTTGGTATTTTTACCGGAATTTGACAACATTGTCCCTATTCGGGATTTGACCAACAGTGTCTATATACCAGAATTAGACAAAATTGTCTATTTGCCCGGATATTGACAAATATTCGTCAAATCCGGAATTTAAATCTGCAATACTGGAAATTTGACAAATATTTAAGTCGATTGACATAATCGTTGCTAAAATGGCTGATGCTTCATAAAACAATTGTTGTTTCCAGCTCTTACTACGTAACAGCAATAACAATGCTATTAACAATGTGTGATGGGTCAATTTGGAAGAAAACAAATTCCGGTAAATCGACAATGTTGGTCATCAGTGTACTTTGCAATGGAACCTTCATACTGAATTCAAATTTGAACCATCGTTATAAATCTATGTTTTTGTGGCTTAAATGTTCAGAAATTGGGGCTTGGGGAACGACCCAAATGAGGATAAGTAATTGTTGTGCAGTTGTAATCCAACCCAGGTCGAATTTTTATTGAATAGTAATCTTGTAACTTTAATAGTTTAATCAGTACCTATATAGTATTATTTCTGCATCATCTGAGACAGGTTGGGTTTTGGGAAAATGTAACTTCTGGAGCCATTTTGGTGGAAAAGACCCAGTTTGAGGGTTCTGAATCTGAATTTGCTGTCTGTCAAGCTGGATGTCAGTTCCATTATAATCATCAAAGTGTCACAATAAACATATATTGAAGTTGAAACTTTAGATTGTAAACCTTCAATTTGACAAGTCGAGAGCCATCATAACGTCTGTTTAAGTGCACCAAAGAGTTCCTTTAAGAAATACAAACACTGAACAAGGAGTTTTTG
Source organism: Eptatretus atami (assembly GCA_035128595.1). NCBI lineage: Eukaryota > Metazoa > Chordata > Myxini > Myxiniformes > Myxinidae > Eptatretus > Eptatretus atami. The sequence goes on from CM068954.1 coordinate 5,028,933, forward strand.
GGGAATATTTTTTTAATATTAGTTTTGTGCTATTATTCACCAAGCCTAAGAATGGGTAATTGTGACTGGCCAGAGGAAAGGGGCACCATGGCATCACATACACCTCCATAGCACTGAGTCTATGAACCCTTTCATATAATCTAAAATCACATTTAACATGAGAAACATGACAAATGTACAATTTAAACCTGGACAACACCTTAATTCCCAATGGATCTACAACATGAGGATGGAAGCGAGACAGGTGACAGAAAAACAACTTGCTGCCAACTTGGTTGTTCCTTCTGTTCTCTGAGGAAATGTCTCCTTTCTTGTAAAACATTGCACAAACGACCAAGCAACAAAACATGAACATGACTTATTACCTGCTCGAGAGAACGTCAGAACAGCTAAACACATTTCTTGAACAGACGCTTATGCCATGTGAGGAACGAAAGGTCATGTTATGTGAGCGCATACACCAAAACATCCAAAGACATTTTCCTCTCTGTTTGATTCAGCAAGGAAAAGCTCGATGAGAGAAGACTGAATGTTGAAATCGGACATCAGTTTAGAAACGGCTCATCATCGATCCAAAATGGAATCCTTTTTTGTGATATCTTGCCAGTTCCAATTGCATTGGCGGGAATGAAAGGGAATTTTCACATGTGACCAAAAGGAATTCTGTCCCAAGTTCTGGTAGCAGTCATTTCATGCACAACGACTCTTACAGATACCGAGCTTGGCGATAATGCTGCACTCATGATTCATTGATGGACACGTTTTGGAGAAACCCATGGGAAACCATGGGGAGTTCCTAGATTTGGAGATCTCTTTGATGTTTATGTTGTTCTCAAAAAAAATTGAGTCTTGTTTAACCATATTAATGTTGTATTTGACAGGTAGTGTACAGTCTCAATAAAAATACGAACAAGGAAGATGTGTAGCCAGGACCTGCAAGCAATCTGCGGGGTAATGGAAAGCCTGCACTGAATGTGCTATGTAATGATAACTAGCAAATATCACTCGTCGCTTTGCAATAGGGATATTAAGGGGGGGAGTGGGAGAAGGAGGTGAGAGAGGGAGGAGTTTGGAAGGCATAAACTGCACATTAATCTGAGGGCAGAGAGGAGGCCGACTGTGTGACAAATCGGTTGAAGGGGTAGAGCAATCAACCGTGGTCACCGTGATTCTAGGCCTGCTTACAGAGGAAATTTATGCATATGCACTCCTCCGAGCCCTATTCCCTCGGCGTACTGCAGTTTAGAGATATGGTAGGTAGGGCTCTTGCAGAGGAGTCAGAAGTGAAGGCTCCGCTGGGCCGGTTACTTTTGAGCGGCAGTAACCAAAGGCCCCGAAACCCATAGCTTGTTGAGTTGACAATCAGGGTTTACTATTCCTATTGCCCTAGACCCCTCCCAATCAACTATGAACCACTTATTCTTGTGAAACCGTAGGCTGTGGTGGACCAGTTGAAAAGGGGGTAATCCCTCCCTGGGATCTGTAGCATCCTGGAACTCCTTTCCAGGATTTGGTGGAAATGCTGTACTTGTGTCATTCCAATGCAGTTCTGTGCTCTGTTCCTGGAACACAGGCCATAATCTGCAACTGACTGAAGAGGGGGCCTTGTTGTCCCTCTCTGGAAAAGGGAAATGGTGATTCACAGGACTGCAAACAGCTACCGAGGGGATGGATCTGGCTCTCAGTGCTGGCAAGGTCTTTGCTCGGATAATTTTGAATAGGGGTTTTGCCACCATCATGTGCTTGAGCACCAAGAAGTCCAAGTATGCGAGGCGTTTAACCAACCAAAGAGAGTCAATCGATTTGACCGTATCCTTGCTCTTGTACGTGTCCTCAACCGAACTGAGATGAGAAGTTTCGGCAGGGACTGCTCCGCAGCCTTTAGTTGATTCCCTGCGTAAAGCTTCGATTCAGTGATGTCAGGGATGCCCTTCTGGAGGATTCTTTGGTCATTTCGGGGGGTGCCACCAAAACGTGATCGATCTGATGTCTCCTGAACTTTATACTCCTGGTAACTGAGGTGCGTGAGATGCTATGTTGTCCATCCTCCTTATTGCAGTTGTTCACTGGAAGTTCGTCAGGGGTGTTGTCTGGCCCCCACCCACTTTTCAGCGACTGTAATGACTGGATTAGGGAGGATTGGTTTCGGACGAGATCAAGCTGTGGTGCATCGTTTCGGAATGATCAAATCTCTGACCTAATTTGCAGATGAAGATGGTTCATCTTTGGCAAGGAAACTCTATACCCTTATGGGTTACCCTCGAGCGCTGCTGCAATTGGAGAGTCGGACCGCTGGGATTTACGGGTTATTTTTTTTTTTTCCACTCCTGGGGGGTTCCCCCCCAAAAACTAAAGCGATTTCCCAGGCCCCTTTTTCATGACATCTTTAGGATGCCTGCCGTCCTGTCTGTCCTGTTATGTGGTGAGAGATATTGAGGATCGTGGAGAGATTCCTGTATCTTCGCAGTGATATGTCTCGCTTGCTGCTGTGAGCTCAAGGTCAAAGACTCTGGGTCCGGCTTTGTGGGACCTGGAGATGCACTGGAATCACAGGGGCTTGTTTTGGCACTGTCGGTACCTAATGGCAGGAGGAAAAAGTACCAAGCTCTTTAAGTCCCTTGGTGCCTTCCAAGTCTTGCTGTCAATGGAATTGTGAAGACTTGGAGCTTCTGACCAGGTGAATCTGCCCTAGTACAGAGTCTTCAAACTTCAATTCAGTACCAGTTTTCTTCGGAAAATACTTGGCTTATGGCTGGTCAACTTCATGTCCAACGAGCCAGTTGTAATGAAGAAGACTCAGATGAGGTTTATTCCTCTATGTCCAATGAAAGCAATACAGCTGCGGCTCATAATGGACAGGTTGGCATGTTTTCTGATGCCTGAAATCCTGTTAACCAGATTTCCTTCAGCGAGGGGGCCCTCATGAGTCTGGAGAGGCCCAATAAGCCGACCTATGGTTAGCCTCATCGTTTGCAGCAAGTTGATCAAAGCATCTCCTAGGAGATGGGGGAATGGCCAGCCATTTTTGCCTTGACCTGACCTTTTCACCGGCACTGATTAGGAAAATACATGCTAAAATAATGAAACCACTCACCCTCAATTGGAATTTTTCATCATAAGAGGAAAGGACGAGGGCAAAACAAATATTTTTGAGAGTTCATCTACCAATGCTTGTTGGAAAGGTATTAGTTTTTTTTTCAACACAATCCCTAATTAGATTTTGAACCAAGGAAACCACAAAATCCTGAAAAAAGTGCACAAAAGTCTGAAACCCCTGGAATAAGGTAAGTTTATGACGCTAAAAATGTTATTAGAGGTCAAAATAGGGCAACTGATATCAAAATAAACTGACACAAGATCCATTATTGCCTTTTTGTATGACTTTTTTCTAAGAAATCTCTCATCAAAACAAATACTTTTTACTCCGGAGTCAAAGTGATGCGTCAACCCGTATTTTGACACCCTTGAGGTCTTTAAACTCCATACCATTGCAAAGCAATTGGCTTTTTTTCATGCTTAATAAATTAATAGCAAGCCACTCGCTGGTGTAAATCGGGTTAAAATCACAGCGGGCGGAGTGCACCACCGTCCACAACCTGCCCTACGACATGGTCCCTGATATGCCTCGTTAAAGGTGTCTTGAATCAATCATCAACAACGGCCTGCACAATCCGTAAATATGCCACGGCAATAAAGTAGTGGATAAAAGTTTTATACATGGAAAGTAAAACCATCCCCTTCAACAACACCAAAGACTTCATCCCAACGAAGCCAATTTATTGACAAACAGATAGGTTTTTTTTTTTTTCAAACAGGTTTAAGCAACGCAAAACAGCAAACCAAGAAAAAACTAATTCTCACTTCAAGATCAGACGTTTTGTTGTGTGGTCACCTGTTTTGTATCATTGCACAAACACCGTAAGAAGGAAAAACGTCGGCTTATTTCCTTTGAAGCACAAGTCCCTGCAATCCCTTCCCTCTGCCCCATAAACCGACAAATGAACAAAGGCTGCACTTAATCACTTACTGCCATCGTCGAAGCCGATTCACGCAGAAAGGACCTGATGCTTGAAGGAAACCTGGCTCCCCACCCCCAGGCTTACAATTGCCGTAAATTCATCGATTGGTGGGGCCCCCAATCGACACAATGCCACCAAAAGCCATCATCAGGTCCATAGTCAGGAAATGGGAGCATGCCTCCAGAGAGCGTGTCCGCTGCTCCACCAAAGCCCAAATTCATGCTTCCGACGTTTAAGATAATGCGGTTATTAACTGTCTTTCTGCCCTCCCCGTCCACATTAAAACATTAAAGTCTTATGTGGATTCAGCCATGGATGTGCCATGATGGGGGCAGATACTTTCCCCAAAAATTAAAATCAAAGGTATGCCAACACGTCCGCCAAGAGAGGAGACCAGAACTGGTTGTGGGACATGTCCAATGCCGTGGGCCCGTAATTCAAAAAGAATTTTTCTCATTAGGCGCAGAAAAACCTGCGGAAAAGTTTTTTGGCAGGAATTCTTCCAAACAAGGAAGAAACTGTTTGAGTTTTCTGATTCAGCAGTGCAATGAAAAAACCCATACAGTCCCTGAGGCAAGAAATATTATGATTGAACACCTTCCTGGATGCCATTGGTCCGTGCATCCGTTCCGGCCCTTGGTGGACTTAATTGAAGGAACGCTTCAAACCACTGGAGAAAGCAAGAACACCAGAAATAGTGGTTACACCATAATCGAACACAACTCCCAAAACACAAATTCCTTTCTCATGACAGGGCCGGCGGATCCACTGCCTGTATTCATAATCATGCCGTATAGGTCAGTTCTCTCGTTTGCCGCTCCATGCCAATCCACCTTGACTTTGTGGGATTGCAGTCAGTTAAGCCGGAAACAAAGTGGAAAGAAGTGGCAAAGGGATAGAATAATGAGAGATAGAAAAAGCCCGCTGAGCCTATAAGAAGAAAAGACATAGAAGCACGCCCCCGAAGAACAAAAGGCAAGAAGTGATAAAGAGAAAAAGCCTCCCGGGACAGAAGCATAAGGGGGGAGAGCTAGGGCCACAGAAGGCGCCCGCCGCAGCCACGTGAAAAAAAAAAAAAGATAAAATAAAAAAGGCAGCAGAATAGCAGAAGCGCCCCCATGCAGAGCCCTAAAAAGGGCCTAAGGCCCGGATAGGAAATAAGACAGAAGAAGCCAATAAAAAGCTAAAAAAATAGAGGAGGCCCAAAGAAAGCCGAAAGAAGAAGGCAAGAAAACGATATAAGCACCCACAGCCCGGAGAGTATAAAAAAAAGCCCCAAAGAAAAAAAGGCAAAGAGAAAGAATAAAAGAAGAAGCAGAAGCCCCAAGATACCAGCCAGTAAAGAATAAAAAGAAAAAAAAAGCGAGCGCCCACAGCGCAAGCCAAAGCGAAAGAGAAATACAGTAAACAAATGAGAAGGGCAAGCAGAGCAAGCGGGCCCGAAAAGGATAGAAATAGGCGAAAAAAAAAGAGAAAAGAAGCGCCCCCCCTACAAGAATAGAGAATATAGAAGCCCAGAGCCCCCCCACAACAAAAAGAAAAAAGAGCCAAGCGAAAGATAGTGAAGTAAGGCGGCATTCAGCCAAAATGAATTCACATCAATCGACCATCCATCAGAGCATTGAAACCCAGGAATGCCCTACACTTGCAATTACCAATATTCCCATGCATGTCAGGTGTGATACTACAATGGAACTGAAGAACAAGGGCAAAATGTATTTGGGTGGAAGCACTTGAACAAACACCCAAAGTTACAGAAACTCGTGAAGATCTCCAACAGCTACCCCCTTCAGGCTTTTGACCAGGCGATGACCTTTGCTGCCGTTGAAAGATTTTGTGTGCGACTTCTATGACCAAAACCACCTAACGTCTTGAGGGCAACGTTTTTGAAGAGATGAACCATGTTGTCCAAATATGCCAAAGATTGTCTAGTGGGTTTCGTCAAACACAAGGACGCTCACTTAATGCTTCCACCTTATACGAGCTTGTGTTACCGAGCAATCCAATCTGGTATATCATGTCCATCAAGCCAAAAACTCCCTGAAGAGGACCCCATGTTTCCTTCAAGGCTGGCAATAGAATCTGAACAACCAACCCAATGCCATATGGACTTTTGTTGCGCGGCACTGCCCAACTCAAGCGTTCCATTGCTGACAGTAAAAATGCCAGTTTGCCCAACATTTGCCCAAGCTGGCCTTCCCCTGCTCTTGCAAAAAAGAACATCCTTTGAATAAAATACACACAAAACTGGGTTTAAATCTCATACTTCAAGAGATCACAAGAGAGTTAACACAAGCATTTTAACCACCAGTAAAGTCGTCATACTTGAGGGAGTTGCTTTCATTTGAACACCATAAACGACCATCTAACACCACCTGGCATTGATGTTTCACTGGACCTTTTGACCTTGCAAATAAAACCCTTTAATGGACCCTCCAGGGTCAAATTGACCGCATCAAACTTTATACTCCAGAGTGAAAAGTGTTTTTTTGTTTTGAGGAAGAAGCTTTTAAATTTTGAACACCACACACGATCATGCGAATATCATGCTTTTGGGGTCAGTTATTTTTTTTTTCCTAATACAAAATGAACCTTTATTTGAAACCTTCTAGAGGTCCCACATTGTTTGACCCTATTCAATTTTACAATTCCTGAATAAAAAGTTTTTTTTTTTTTCAAGGAGAGCTTTCATTTTGAGCACCATATTGCCTTTGTATGACAATTTCGTTATCGATATAGGATTTTTGTTTTTTTCTCCTATTGACCTCTAATGACCTTTGCCAAGGTCCACCACAACTGACCTTTATTCCCAGGATCAAGGAATTTTTCGTGCACGAAATCGGATTCATTGTTCCTTGGGTTTTGAAATCTATAGCGATCGTGTGGAAAAAGTAATTTTTCAACAAGCATGGGTAATGAAGCTCTGGTTGTTTTTCGACTCCAGCTACGAATGCCACAAGTAAGAGCCCCCAATTGCCCAATGCATATACAAAATAGACAAGAACCTTTTTTTTTTCGATAGTGGGTGTCCTGCAAAAATTAATTGTACCATTTTCACTGTGTTTTACAGTTTTGGGACCTCACTGGAATATTTTAAATGGTAACCTTGTTATTTTCTGAATGATTTTTGAATTTGTTTCGAATTTGATTTTTGAGAGAAAAGAAAATGTCCCAACCAACTCTTTTTGCTTTGTCACAGAGGAAAGGTTTTTTTGCATCATGAAGCAGGCTCGTAATATGCATTCCTGTCGAAAGAAAAGCCAGGGAGTGAGTCTGTTTTTCGTTTGCTTGGTATTTTTGAACTCTTATTTTCTACAGTAGGTTTTTGAAATGGGTTGCCTTTTGTTTTCCAAAGTCTACATGCAAATAAACCCTGCTTTAATTATATGATCACACATTTTTTAATTTCCAAAACCGCTGGAAAGGCCATTTAGTTCTTTCGCAAAATTCCAAGAAAAATTTCCCAGGCGATTTAATAAAACCAGTGGGTTTCACAAGCGAAAAAGAACACAACGCTGGGATGAATCCCAATTTTGCCAACCACTGTTCTGCTTCCAGACAACAAAATGTCAATCTGTCGGTGTCCACTTCACCTTGGGGGCTTCCCCTTTCCCTCAGTGTAACGTATGTTTGTTCGTGGTGCCGAACCCAGCAGCCGTTCTCTAACGAAACTGCAATTCCAAGCTTTGAAGCTTTCACGAGTTTAATCTGAACGAATGTAACTCCTGTCGGCTTTACCACTTGAAATGGTCTTTTCTCAGTTGGTGTCTGGGGTGACTTCTGAAGTGATGTTCACAGTGATCACAAATCAACAGAGGTAAGAACGTTTTTGAAACTTTGTATGTCCAAAATAAACAGATTACAAAAGTCAAATTGAGGAAGTTTCCACCATTAACTTTTATAGATGTCCCGCCCAAAACCTCTGATTCCCTTGTTTTGCGTTGTTTACCGCCCCAGTGTCCCCTGTTCATGCCCGGCTTCAACCTCACTGCAGTTCACCTCATCCACCCAAGGGCCTGTTAGTAGGAAGGGAAATGGAAACCTTTAAAACAAACCCCAAAATATTACATTGAAAGTGAATGGGGAAAAAGGGAAAACCGTTTTTTGACCGATCAACATCAAAAATCTCCCAAAAAATCCTCCTATTTCTCCAATTTTTCAACTAATCCTCAAATAGACCAACTACGACTGATGGCATAAATTATCAATGAAGTCATATAGAAGCCAATGAATAATCTATGAATCTTCTTATTTAGGGATTAACTTCATTTCTTAATGGCACTTCATCACCATTCAGGTAATATTAACCAAAATCAATATGTTTTGGATAGAACTTTGTTTCTTGGTTTAAGTGATTGTTGAAGATAGAGATGAAAATGACATACCTCTTTCTGGATGCTCTTGCTCTGAGCCATATCATTTTGGAGAATTCTTTTGTAAATTTATTCTTCATCGATTTTCTTGGCAACCATCAAAAAGTTTTTCTGTCCATGTCAATGATTATTTTTTTTCTGTTACATCGTCTTCACTTATTTTGTATTTTATATGATCCCATTTATGTTTGGTTTTTTTAATCTTACTTTTGTTTTTAAAGTTATTTTCTTCAATACGGGCTATCCCTGATATTCCTCACATTCCCATTTTGTTTTTCCATTTAAATACCAAGGCTTTGTGATTTTCTCCATTCGTTGGTTTTGGTTATTGGCTTGGTTTCTTTTCATTTATATTCCCAGTAAAAAGGCACGCGGTAATGCACGATTTAAAAATCCCCCACCCAAAGTTTTTTATTTATTTTATTCCTTATACTTTTTATTTAATGGTTCCTAAACACTTATGCATATCTTAAGCACATACTTATCCCTTTTTAAAACATCTATACATCCATAAGGGAGTGCCCTGTCAATTCCATTTTCTAAAAGTAAACATCTTATCAAAAACCTCCCAATGCTTTCTTATTTACCTTTCCTCTGTATGTTTAATTGTATTGTTTTCTAACTTCTTACTGTATTCATCTTTTTTTCTAAGTACCTTTTCTTTCTTCAAGGTTTAAACAGTTGTAATAATGTTTTCAAAGTTTAATTTGCTTCCTTCCGAATTACATTTTTCTTTACCCCTTAACTTTTTATGCAACCTCTTTTTCAATATTTAATTATTCAAACATTATTTTATATAGCAATAAGCCCCTTTTGCTCTCAAAATTCCATCAAATTCACTCATTATTCTTTCACCCAATTTCATCCCTTCACCTTCAAAACTTTCCAATAAACCTTTTTTTATTCTTTGTAGGAATATTGTTTGGTAGATTATTTGTTATTTTTTATTAATTGCTTGTGTATATTTCATAATATTCCTCAAAGGCATAAGCCCGTTCTATTGAAGAATGCCGGCCCAGGAAAATGATAAAAGGGCCACGGAATGTTGGGCATCTCCCCAGGCGTTATAAGCCTCCATAAGGCAATTGAAAATTAAAACTATATGCCGTATTCCTGCTCAAATTAGAATTTCAATTATGCATTCAGGAGGAGTTATATTGACTGGTACCAACCGTATCTATAGAAATGTAGGTAAAAGACAAAAAACTTAAATTCATATTCTATCCATCCACAACATTATTGTGGTTCTGTTTATAGTCTAATAATGCGTTAGAAAGGTTCCATCGTGCGAGAGATTAGCAGGCTGAACAAAAAACACAGTGTTGAATTAAGATCCCCAGCAAGGATTGAACGTGATATATGCCTTTAGACAACAGCGAGGGAGAGTGAGGTATCCGATGATGTTCCTGATAAAGGGTCTTCAAAAGAGGTGTTTTAATTAACCCAGGGTAATTCGATGAAACTTAAGGTCAAGTTTCATCGAACACGGCAATTTTCACTCATACACTTCCTTGGCATTTTCTTAGTATGCATGCAAAGTTTCAGGCTGCTGGGTTTTCATGGTTTGGAGTTAGGGAGGAGACACACACACACACGCGCACACACACACACACACACACACAACACACACACACACACACACACGTGACTAACTGATTGATTGATTGACTGACACACTCTGACATTTATTAGTATAGAAGGAGCTTGTGTCGCTGTTTGTATTTGTCGTGCTATAACTTGAGAATGAATGAATGGATTTCAATGAACCAACGATGGTGGATTCAGGGAACTCTCAGGAAGGTTTGTGATGCAAACAAACAAACAAACAAAAAAAAACCCAGAAAAATCGGTGCAATACCACTGGGCGCCACCTGGTAGAATAATTAGACTGAGGGGGAAATAATCATGGGACAGAACAGCAAAATGTAACCAATGAACCGATGTTATGGCCCAATTTTTAATGTCTGAACAAACGTTGGGGCATCACGGTGATGAAGGTTGTGGTCAAGTTTCATCGAAAATTGTGTGTGTAGTTCTGAGAAGAAAGGAAACACCAATTTTGGGGGGGAACTCTGCCACCCCCTGTAGATCCCCTCAGATCCCCGATTTTTTTTTTTTGACGTGAACAAACTTTGGTACATCACAGTGTGGTCAAAGTTTCATCAGAAAGGAAGTTTTGTGAATGGGCAACATACGTGAAACTGCAAACGCCAACTTGTGACTTGCTACCCCTCCCCTCTCTTTTTCTCTCTCCCACCCCTATCTCACTCCCACCCCTCTATCTCCCCACCCCCTCTATCTCCCCCACCCCTCTATCTCCCCCACCCCCTCTAATCTCTCGCCAACCCCCCTCAATCTCTCCCATCCCTTCAATCTCTCCCACCCCCCTCTAATCTCACCCAGACCCCCTCTATCTCTTCCCACCCCCCTCTATCTCCCACCCCTTTCCCTCTCCCACTCTCTCTCTCTCACACACACACCACACACACACACACACACAACCAACACG
>CM068954.1:5039858-5051164 GCA_035128595.1 Eptatretus atami
CAAGAAAGTGAAAAAAAAAAAAACTTATCATTCATAAACTGTTGCGGCCTGTTCCAACTCAAGGCATTGTTGAGCAGGCTGAACAAAAGGTGAATTAAGACCCCAGCAGAAACGAGAAGTGCCTTTAGACACCAGCGAGGGAGAGTGAGGTTCCGATGATGTTCCTGATAAAGGGTCTTCAAAAGAGGTGTTTTAATTAACCCAGGGTAATTCGATGAAACTTAAGGTCAAGTTTCATCGAACACGCAATTTTCACTCATACACTTCCTTGGCATTTTCTTAGTATGCATGCAAAGTTTCAGGCTGCTGTGGGTTTCATGGTTTTGGAGTTAGGGAGGAGACACACCACACACACGCGCACACACACACACACACACACACACACACACACACACACACACACACACAGCACTGACTAACTGATTGATTGAATTGACTGAACACCTCTGACATTTATTAGTATAGAAGGGCTGTGTCCGCGTGTTGTTATTTGTCGTGCTATAACTTGAGAATGAGATGAAGGATTTCAATGAAACCAACGATGGTGGATTCAGGGACTCTCAGGAGGTGTAGCAACAAACTCTCTCTTCACTTATATCATCGAATGCATATGAATATGTATGAATCGCTGGATACATTGCAATGCTTATAAACGCCTGGAGATGCCAACATTCGTGGCTTTATTTCATTTCCGCGCATGCCATAACCTCGAGAATCTCTTAAACTAAGCCGAATTACAAAATTTAAGCTCCAGAATTAACTTAACAGCAGCAGTTCCGACTGCTAAAAAAAAAAGTGGTCATTTGTCACATATTTGGCATTTTGGCATCAACAGGAGGTGTTTAATAACGTGACGGATTGCCGATCGCTGATCGCTTGCCAAGCCAGCCATTCCTTGTCAACCGTTTCATTGGCGTGCTCCCTTGAGTGCTTAAGCCACTTGGCGAGTGCTCTACAATATTCACACTGTCACTGAGTACTGTATATCGATTGACTTGAACGAAGTTCAAGGGCTACTCACCTGCATTTGGCCCCGCTTTGTCATGTGGTGCATCGGGCATTGGCTGGCTCGTTGAAAATGTGCAATTTTATGTTACACCACGTTTCCCCTTTTTGTACGATCTTCTTTTATTATACTGCCTGTCACTTTGGCAGAGATATATGCATATACAAAATTTAACACTTCGTTGATAAAAGTTTCTTCAACCATTTAATTGGAGTGCTTGGTTAAAACACTTGGCACACACTCTTAAAGCTTTGATGGCGATACCACGGTTCGATACCAGAGTTAAGAACGCAAAATAAAGAAGATGATTACAATGAGTAAAAATCTTCAATTGTTAACAAATCAATCAATCGCCACATCACGGTAGGATAGCCGACGGGTACGCATGCTCGCTCTAAGCTGTCTAGCCTGGGTTTGAATCCTGACCCAGCTACAAATTGTCATCCTGGTGTTTCACGGGCAGGGTGATTCATCAATGTGTGTGCCATTAAACTGGATGTCACATATTCTGGAATCCCCCTCTCCTCTCCCCCTCTCTCCACCCTCTTCCTCTCTCACCCCTCTGCCTTTCTCACCCCTATCCCACCCCTCTCTCTATCTCCCATGCCTATCCCTCTCTCTACCTCTCTCTAACCCCTCCTCTCTCTCTGCCACCTCTCTCCCTCCCACCCCTATCCCCCTCTCTCCCATCCTTCCTCCCTTCTCGCTCCCACTCCCTCTCCTCTCTCACTCTTTCTCCAACCACCTCCCCCGCCCCCCTCCACCCCTTCATATTACCGTCAGCGAAGCGACGGGTTATATTTGCTAGTTTATAATATAATGTAGATTGATCTCAGACCATAAAGCTGATTTAACAAAATTTCTATCTGAGCAGATTGCACAAGCAGTGCAGCAAAAATGGAGTAGAAATGATTGTTGTACCTGGTGGGTTCAATGCTGAATAAATGCTGGAACCATCACATCCACATTTGGACAGATCCAAACTTGAAGCATGACATGAAGAGCCTGACACAAGAATTCTGCCTCAGTTTGTTGAGAACATGGAGGTGCATGCTTGGGTTCCTGGTATCTTTGTTATTGGCCTACTCTCACAGGAAGCCACGTTCAAAAGTCTCATTGAAATTTGTAGCAGTCCAGAAGAGAACACACGTCCCAATCCACACCGTTGTGGACCAGATGCTCTGTGGACCACCCATTGTGGAAACCTTTCTAGCGTTCCACGAATAGACTGGATGTGACACTCATGACTTGTTAAGTTTTCTTTATATTTACTCATCGCGGGAATCAGGTCATGATGAGGAAGAAACTCATGTGAATATCATTGGCCATTCCTTGAGAGCCAATGAGTGTTGGGAATGCAGCGGTCCCTGAGCTCGTCTCAGGACACGTTTTATCTCAGCAAGGTATCCTTGCCGTGCAGGACGTTTTAGTTTATTCGGGAGTCACACAGCACATCAATATTTAATAGTGACTTTTATTCCACACCACCACGACCATTGAGTGAAGTGGATTTCGTTTGCTTGGCTGAGCAACCACGACGACTACGAACGAGCACTTTCTTCTTTTACATTCAACGCCATCTTGAGGCCTCGGCGTCTCGACGCCAAGGAATCCATCCTTCTTCGGACACTATGGAGAAATGACGGAAAGGATTTTCTTTAATCAACCAGACTACGTTTGAAGCACATCATTGCATTTCAATTGTGAGTGAGTTTTCTTTTTGTCCTGGTTTATCCACCATTTCATAACCAGCACCCCAAAAGGGAACATCACCGCAACAATCACTCACTGTACCTCGTACATCTCACTGTCAGGGAATAGAAAGCCAACTTCACGGAAGATATTCCAAAAATAAAATAAAATGTTCCTGCAAAATCTCAGAAAAGGTCATCTGTCAGAAGAAGCAACCAAAGACGCAGAGCTGTTCTCTTGAGATTAAACAATATCCAAAATGTCGTCACAGTTGACACGGCTTGACCAATAGTATTCATCAAACCTCATATACCTGAGTCCCTTCCACCCAAAGTGGTTGTTTTCCACCGAAACCGAAAGTGGTTGTTCGTCACTCCATATGCTTTTCCCCAAAAAAATGCTGCAGTGTGGAGACAAACTCACTTCAACTACCCAACTCTACCTCTTGCAGAATCCATGGGCTGTACATACGAGAATGACGTGCTACTGCCAGTACTCATGTCTTTGCCACCTGCCCCTGAGTCCTGTTTTAAAAGTACGTGGTTGGAGTTTCAAAACTGGATGAAGTGGTTTGTATTTCAAATGCAAGAAGCCCAATACACCTGAGTTCCATGCACCAAGAAGTCCAATACACCTGAGTTCCATGCACCAAGAAGTCCAATACACCTGAGTTCCATGCACCAATAAGTCCAATACACCTGAGTTCCATGCACCAAGAAGTCCAATACACCTGAGTTCCATGCACCATGAAGACCAATACACCTGAGTTCCATGTTCAATACATCCATTGTGCCATGCATGGCAGCCTGCAATGTTAGAGGGGTGTTAATTACACCTGTCATAATAATTAAGAGTGAATATATGGTTAGAGTACCTCTGAAAGACGTGTATTAGCAACAAAGTTGATGAACGTGTCACGTGGGATTAATGCCTCGGTGTCCGACAAGAAGGATAGTTCGCAGATAGCGCACCTGTGCTGTTTATTCTGGATTTGATTCTCGACTCGATTATAAACTACCCGATTGCTGTCTCATGAGCAGGACGTTAAATCGATGGATGGAATGATCAAGACGTTGATGGAGGTATGCTGATCGCCCTGACAAGCAAGGACAAGCTGACACTTCAAGGATGGTAATTCTTCATCAGAGAAATATACTATAAAGGGCAAAAAAAAAAGTTTTCCTTTTTTTGCTTCGATGAGGGGTTAATGCCTGAAACATCAGCTTCTCCCCTCTTCCCATGATGGTTAGCATACCAGGATCAATGTCCTCTTCATTCAGTTCATTGTTCTACCTGTCTGCAGACACCAGCCTTCACCAGTAAGACATTCATTCTACATTAAATGGATCAATTTGTCTTCCTCGGATGGTCATTAAATTGGAACCCACTCATATCATACGTCGGTGTACATTCAAGACCCCACAGCGTGTTTCGCGATGAATACGTGATTTGGGGTTCAGGTAAAAAAAACATGTTGGGGTTCAGGTAAGTAGTAGAGACTGTGAATTTATATATGAATACAATGATGCTACGCTTTATTGTCACACTATCAGTTACCATGGAAACAAACCCTTGACCACCACACAGTACCTGTACAAGTTAATAACCTTTAAGGGTCGTTTGGTCTCTCCGTTGACCTTGAATGATGTAATTTTAGAGTCATCATGCCTTTTTAAGGGTAAGAATCATTTCTTCAAAGTGAACGTTCTTGATTTCTCTGAGTCTTCCTTGGAACTTCCGCTGCCCAGCCGTTATTTATATTTAATTTTTTTTTTAGCAATTTGGAGGTCATAGAGTTGAAACACAGCTTGGTAGTCAACAACTTAAGATTCAGCACGTTACAAGTTCTGTTAAAAACGCCTCTGATAACTCTTCCCCAAGTATACCTTTTTTTAAAAACACATTTCTCAGATTTCCAACCTTCCCCCTCCTCCTGCCCCCCCCATCTTGTACAATATAATACAGAAAAGACCACCTCTGCCCCCCAACGACCCTGAAACCTGCCGTATCATTTATGCACGACTCCCCTTGTATATGATGGCTTGGTGGTCGGATGGTAAACACTGTGCTTGCGTTGCGATCAGCGATGTGGCTTGGATTCTCGTGGCTGCTCGGCGGAAATGTCCGCACCTTGTGATGGATTAGTGACCTGTTCAGGATTGGATCGTAGCCTTGGAAACACTTGCGATTTGTCATGAGCACCCTGATGCTCTTTCGAGGGTTTGGGCCTCCACGACCACCCAATGGATATAAATCTCTTTTGTGTAATCACCGGTATATTATTTACTCAGTACAGGTTGTCCTGTTTGGAATTCCCAAATGAGAACGTAGCACATGATGATGTGGTTTAAATATCATTGGCTATGTTGATCGTCTACTCGTATGCCAGCAATTCATGTGAAGGTACACCGTCTAATTCTGTCTTAGTCGTGCTTGTGATGTATGTACGGGCTCTACCATGAGCCGTTCATCAATGTTCATCGATCAATAATTAAAAATGATGTCCAAAGCGTTTGTGCCAAATTTTAAACTGTTCTTGTTTTGTTGTTTTGATTGCAGGTGTTGGTGTATCTGGATGCTCACTGTGAGGTTGGAATCAATTGGTACACACCTCTTGTCACACCTATAGCCAAAAACAGGTATGTGAGCAACTTTGTGTTTAGGAGCAAATCCTTCTCATTTTTTTCCCCTTTAACCTCTTCTCTCCCCTATTCTCCTCTCATCCCCTTCCTCCTACCCTCCATGCAAAGCAGAATTCCAATACTACACTTCCTCAATAAGTGCTCTTTTTGTTTGTATGCAAAGTCTAGTCAAAGTCTAGAAGCAAGGCGATAATGACGTTTGGGGGGGGGGGGGGGGGGGTGGAGTGAGACAACATGTGGATGTGTGGGGGGGGGATGGGGTTAATGAGGAAAGAAAAGATCAAGGGTAGGGATCGAGAAAGCCCACATATTGTGGTGCACTGTCAACTTGAAGGACGAGGAATTGAACAGTCGGAGAAAGGAGGTTCCACAAGCAGGGAAGAGAGGAACAGAGTAGATGATGTGAGATGTGAGGTCTGTATTTTGGAGTTCACAAGGGTGGGTGGGGGGGGGGTGGTTTCTGGAGACATAACTTTTACTCATTTTTATAACCTTGGCAACCCAGAGGTATTTTCATCAAGCTGTAGTATAATTAAGGTATTCCAGATGATGCTCAAAACCATTGTGCGTATTTAATTAATGTCATTGATATTTATCTTCGACTTATAAGTTAATCACAGTCGGGATTTCATCGGTGCTCGGTGTCCACAAGTTGTTTATTAATGCTAGGAATTGTATTAATAATGATAGTAGAGCAGTGCCATCCTGGAAAGAACAAAGTTATTTATTGATGTTTTTATATAATGTCAATTTATTTTAGAAGCGTTTCCTTGGCAATGGATTAAACAATGTAACCTTAGATGAGTGCTCTTTTTAGAATATAGCCCAAGAAAATGTTTGGAGTTGTGAAGTGTGTGTACGTGTACGTGTACGTGTGCATTGGGAAATGAAAAGCATAAATTTGCGAAACATAGGGTTTGGAAGAGACCATTTGGAAGCGGAGATTTTTCCAGGATACGAGCACACATTAACCTACTACCCTACCATGAGATATTTAATATCCGCATCATAAGTACATACGTGACTGCTGGCTCGATGTCCGCTTCAGAAGAACGGCCTTCGAGAGGTGAGAACAGTGTCGTTCTGGGAGTTCATCAGACCAGCAGTTTTTAGCTCGCCTGTTCGAAGAACAGAGAGCTATAGCGATACCCCCGGCGTGAGCGTGAGGCGTGAAAAATGTTAAATTTTTTGTATTACGGAAAAACTCCTCGACGGATTTCGACGAAACTTGGTGGGGGGTTAGGTATGGTCCAAGGATCATGCCATTAGATTTTGGCTTGGTCCCCCCCCCCAAAAAAAAAATTGTTAGAGAAAATTTTTTTTTTTTTGCATTTATACATGTTTTAAGTGATTTCCACCCCCCCCCCCAAAAAAAAATTGTTGGAGAAAAAAAAATTTTTGCAACTTTTTTTCAACAAAATTTCGATTTCTTATTTTTGCATTTCTACATGTTTTAAGTGATTTCCAACCCCCCCCCCCCAAAAAAAATAAATTGGTAAGAGAAATTTTTTTTTTTCTTTTTGCATTTCTACATGTTTTAAGTGATTTCCAACCCCCCCCCCCAAAAAAATTGTTAGAGAAAAGAATTTTTTTCAACTTTTTTTTCAACAAAATTTTGATTTCTTTTTTTGCATTTCTACGTTTTAAGTGATTAGGATTTCGACGAAACTTGTGGGGGGGTTAGGATTGGTCCAAGGATCATGCCATTAGATTTTGGACTTGGTCCCCCCCCAAAAAAAAATTGTTAGAGGAATTTTTTTTTTTGCATTTCTACATGTTTTAAGTGATTTCAACCCCCCCCCCCCCCAAAAAAAAATTGTTAGAGAAAAGTTTTTTTTTTTTTTTGCATTTCTACATGTTTTAAGTGATTTCCAACCCCCCCCCCCTCCCAAAAAAAAATATTTGTTAGAGAATTATAAAAAATATTAATGTATTAGCTCGTTCTTTTATTTAAAAACGATAAATGTATAAACAGGCGAGCATTGGGTGGCTTTGACACCAACTCTGGTTGACTTCATTGTACAACTTCTCGATTGGACAACTTGCCGATTGAATTGAGACCGGACAGCTCGATGGCGAGCACACTGCCAACTGAACTATCCTTCCACCCCTAAATTGCAATGCTTTGCTGCAATGTTTCCATTTGGGATATTTATAGTCTGGAGATTGATTCTGTCGGATGCTCATCTGTCTTCGAGTACCCGAAAGGTAATCTACAGCTAGGTATAGATAACTTTTTTTTGTCGTTGGGAGCCAAATTGAGACTAGATAACTCCAAGCTGAATGAATGGTTTTGATCTATCCTGCGATGCCATCACTGCAGGGTCTTCACAGTATCACCCAGAAAACAACCACATCCCGGCCCAAGGTCCGCAAAGTGGTTGGAGGACCTTGGGCAGACCCCAGGAGGAGGTGGGATCCCTACCACGGAAGCCCGCCCAGTTTCTGATTAGAGTCACACTTCGATCCACAGCAAATGCTCAAATAAATACATTTTGTCATCCATTAACCATTAATTTATCCATTACTCAAATATTATTCCAAACATCTCCAGTATTACTCGTTTCAGTGTGAAAGTTTGTTACATCTTCTCATGAATCCCAATGGAAACGTTCATACACCAGCCTTTTGCGACTGCAAACTAAATGTCCCAAACTCTTCAGCAATTCTGTTGTTTCAAACTATCGGTTTCACTTTCTTCCGTGACACTTAACCAATCATGTTTTCATACTCCTTACAAAGGAAGGATGTTGCACGCTGAGCCACAGGCAGGAAACCTGGGAGATATTTTTGGACATCTCTCAGGCATTCAACACAATATGACATCTGGTTCCGCTCATGGGGTCCTTCTGTTAATGTTAACAGTATTCAAGTCCCTCGGACCCCCAGTTGGGTGACTTTTCTCAGTTCACACAAGCACCATGTCATAGTGGTTTCCTGTCCAACTCACTTCTTGCCTGTTCCAAGAGTGTGACAGGACATTGTCCTGGGTCAAGTCTAGGTTTTCTTTTATATGAGCAATCTTGTAAGCACACTCAAAATCGGCTTTACAACTTTGCTTGTGACTCTCTCCCCCATCAATCCAACATTCCTCCCATCGACAAACTGCCTGCCCACTGCACATCTTTCTGTGCATTCTAAGACTATGTTGTTTTGCTGATGATGTCTGAAAGCAAAAACACGTGGCCAAGTCTGAAGTTTATGACAATGAGCTTGCACACTTTTCCTTTGGGTTTGTTCTTTCGAGAGATCTCCTTCACGATTGGTGGATTCAATTTTGTTGAGGTTTTCTGCCATCTGATTCATCTTCATTACGAGATAATAATTGTCACTAATTATGCAAATGAGCTAACCTTCCTTTTTAATATATATATTATATATATAAATAAAGAAAGAGTGAAAATTGGGTGTTTGGGTTAATTAAAACATCCCTTTTGAAGAAAATTAACGGCCTTATTTAATTATATCTTTTATTAGGCGCATCCTTGGCCACCTCGCTCTTTGGGGTCTGAAGGCATATCCTAGGTAACTTCACTGGGGACTGAAGCTGCCATGTTTTTTGGCCTGCTCAACCATGCCTTGACTTGGAACAGGCCGCAATGATTTCTTAACGATAAAGTATTTTTTTCTCCACTTTCCTCACTCATGTTATGGAATGCCTGTTCACCATAGCTGTGAATCGCTGGGTATATTGCAATGCTTATATACGCCCAGAAATTGCAGCGTTCATTGGAGTGCTTAAGCCACTTGACGAGTGCTCTACAATATTCGCACCGTCACTGAATACTGTATGTCGATTGACTTGAACAAAGTTCAGGGCCACTCGCGTGCATTGTTGGCCACGTGTTGTTCTGTGGTGAAACAGGCGGTGGCTGGCTCGCTGAAAATGTGAAATTTTATTTTCCACGATGTTTCCCCTTTTAGTTCTTCCATTATACGACCCGTCACTTCAACATCGATACATGTATTGTTACGGCCACGGGTACCGAGTGTGTTATGAGGGGGTTAATCCTCATTTCTCCTCGGAAGAACCGGACCTGGGGCCACCGCTCACAATTAACTTCGTGGTATGGTGGGTTGCTTAACAACCACGAATGCCAATCAGTTAACCACGAGTTCCAGTGTCCACTGTCTAATTTGCTGTTTAACTAGAGGTCACATGGCCTCCTGACCGGGGAACGCACCCTCAACAATGCCCTTGGTCCGCTGCCAGCGCCCTGCCTTGCCGTGCGCCTGCGCGCAAACAGGCTCGATCACCAATCGACATCACGTCATCACCACCAGGAACCAGAGATGCCAAGAATCAGGTATGCCAAGAACCAGGTACCGAGCAGAACCTGCAGGAACGGTCCAACTGTCACCAACCATTTGGAGCTATCAGGAGCTGCAACCAACGGTGAGGAGCTGGACGAACAACAGAAAGCAGCCATTTGCCAGAACAACCGAGCAAAAATGTGAAGCACTCACAAAACGTCAACGGGCAACCAACCCAACACAAACAAGAGCCAGCCAGCATCCATAGAGCTGCCGAACAGGCGTAAAACGTCAATGGAAAAAAGGTGGATGTCAAACATCGATGAAAGAGAGGTGGGGGTCGAACGTCAATGGAAAAAGGTGGTCCTGAGGTAAACGATCCACAGCCGTGTTTGACCGTCAAAATCAATTGTTCAGGAAGAGCCCGCGGTGTGTTTAATCAAATGTGCTGTTAGTCCAAAGTGTAAATAAAGCGTCTGTTTTCAAGCCAATGTGTCTTGATGGAAAGGGAATAGAATGAGTCTACATTTGGCTCATGGCTATCTCTCGCGTGCATGAACGGTGAATATCACTCATGCTGAAGTGAAAACTGGCGTAAAAACATACGTCATGAACGTGTCGTAAAGAGAAAAAGGTTATCGCATAAGAAAGACGTGGAATCTGTTCTATACCCTTCTCCAACACATCAGAGTCAGAATCCCACCAGACAAAGGGATGGGTCTATTCTGAACATGCATTTATGGAAATAACTGTCTGAGGACCTGGATGGTTGTGTGCATTAGTCAGATCCGTCAGATTTTGTGTGCACAACAATATATAAATATATATATATATATATATATATATATATATATAAAATAACGTACACATCTCACAACGACCGAGCTACAGGATGGCGGGTGATCCCTTGGGGAGTGCCTCGCCAGCTGAAAATGTTGTGCAATTTCATTTTTAGACATCGCTTTATTTAACTTTTTGTGCGATGTGTTTTCATTATCTACTCCGTCACTTCGACATTCATACATTAAAAAAAACAAAAAAAACATCAACCTCATGGTCAGAGTTCCTCTATGTTGGTTCTAGAAGTGAAAAGCATTGGCTGACATTTTGTGTTCTCTTTAGATTATTATATCTTTGAATTGCATTTTGTTAATTTTTCACTTGAATTCCATATTTAAAGAATTATGTTTAAAAGGTAAGCCTTTGTGGTTCTCCTTTTTGTGTATTTTATCCGTGCGGAACTTCGTACAAACTTGGAACAGGCTGCGTTTGCCACACAGGATTGGAGGCTCCTCACCCAGTGATTTAACAAGCTTAGCAGGAAACCAACCATTACCTTTTAAATGTGAAAAAACAAATTATAACTGATGCTTTAATGGAGTCGGGTACACCTGGAACATATGACGGCAAGAATTGATGCTCAGGTAACACATTACCTTGGTATGCTCGGTTAACACACCACCATTGTACAGCCAGGATGGAGGTACAGACGTATACAGGTACAGTAGGTTTTAACTTTTAACCTCAGCAGGATACGAGTGATCACGTTTTCCATTGTCCTTGCGGTTGTTTCTAAAGCAGTTGCTTATCTCAATATGATCCGGGTTTGCTTTAGAAACGTTATTGAGTTTCTGTTTGTGAGTTTCAAAGCTGATAACACTCAATTTCCGAGTCGTTTGCCGTATTAACATATGTTTTCTAAATTGCAGAGG
>CM068954.1:5078779-5090397 GCA_035128595.1 Eptatretus atami
ATTTGATTTTACCTACGAATGTTTTATTACATCATTTTAATGTTTTAAATTCTGTTTCGTGCCCCTTTTGAATGGCCTCTGAAGATTTATATCACGCCTTTGTTGACTGTGCAAGACTGACCCCACTTTTTACTTTTTTTTATCACAATTGTGTTGTCATATGAAAATTGTATTTTCTTTAAGTACTTTTATTTTTGGACTGCCGTTAAATACCAAAAGTCATGTTGAATCTGCTCTCGCCAATTTTAAAATAGCCAAAGGGAAATTAGCAATCTATAAAACAAGGAAAGCTAAACTTCTTGCAAACCCTGATGCTGATTACAACTGTTTTAACTGTTTTTAAGGCCTTTCCATGGCCAGATTACGTGCAGAATTTTATTTTCACCAAAATATTAATAATCTTGAAATGTTAATGTAGAAATGGTGTCACAGGAATGCTTTGTGTAAAGTAGACCACAATGATCTTATCATTTCATTTTAGCTGTGAACTTGACCTTTTATATATGTCTCGTTTTGTATGTTTATGTATAACTCTTTTTAGCCGCGTCGGTTGCGAACGCTGGCTCTAAGAGAGCTCTGCGTTGATCTTCTTCTTCTTGTTCTTCTTCTTCTTCTTCTTCTTCTGGTGAAGACAAAACCTTTAGGACGTGGCTCTTGGACACATTTGTCCTTGTTTTTCTAAGCTTGTAAAAATAAAGGTATACAAAAGTAAAGTCAGTCTCTCTCTCTCTCTCTCTCTCTCTCTCTCTCTCTCTCTCTCTCTCTCTCTCTCTCTCTCTCTCTCTCTCTCTCTCTCTCTCTCTCTCTTTCTCTCTCTTTCTCTCTCTTCCCTCTCTTTCTCTCTCTTTCTCTCTCTTTCTCTCTCTCTTCTCTGTCTCTGTCTCTGTCTCTCATTTTGACCCTTCCCTCTCCTTTTTCTTGGCCACCCTCCACCGCTCCGCCCCTTGGGAGGCGATCCACCGCTCCGCCCCTTGAAGGCGATCTACCGCTCCGCCCCTTGAGAGCGGATCCACCGCTCCGCCCCTTGGAGGCGATCCACCGCTCCGCCCCTTGGGGTGGCGATCCACCGCTCCGCCCTTGGGAGGCGATCCACCGCTCGCCCCTTGGGAGGCGATCCACGCTCCGCACCTTGGAGGGATCCACCGCTCCGCACCTTGGGAGCGATCCACCTCTCTGCCCCTGGGAGGCGATCCACCCCTCTCGCCCTTGGGTGGCGATCCACCGCTCCGCCCCTTGGGAGGCGATCCACCGCTCCGCCCCTTGGGAGGCGATCCCCCGCTCCGCCTCTTGGGAGGCGATCCACCGCTCCCCCTTGGGAGGCGATCCACCGCTCCGCCCCTTGGGAGGCGATCCACCGCTCCGCCCCTTGGGAGGCGATCCACCATGCCGCCCCTTGGGAGGCGATCCACGCTCCGCACCTTGGGAGGCGATCCACCTCTCTGCCCCTTGGGAGGCGATCCACCCCTCTGCCCCTTGGGTGGCGATCCACCGCTCCGCACCTTGGGAGGCGATCCACCGCTCTGCCCCTTGGGAGGCGATCCCCGCTCCGCACCTTGGGAGTGATCCGCCGCTCCGCCCCTTTGGAGGCGCATCCACCGCTCCGCCCCTTTGGAGGCGATCCACCGCTCCGCACCTTGGAGCCGATCTGCCGCCCGCCCCTTTGGAGGCGATCCACCGCTCCGCCCCTTGGGAGGCGATCCACCGCTCCGCCCCTTGGAAGGCGATCCACCGTTCCGCTACTTGGGGGGCGATCCACCACTCCGCCCATTGGGAGGAGATCTACCGTTCCGCCCCTTGGGAGGCGATCCACTGCTCCGCCCCTGCCTCGTTCGTGCCAAGCCTCCCAGTGCCCCCTGGTAGAGGTTTACCTAAGGGTTTTACACACAATTTCCTTCACCATAATCCCTAACTAATTATTACCACCACCATCCCCTGTATGGTGTACAGGCAAACAAGACAATGCTTAAGCTGATGTTTCCCTACTTATACATCGAGGTCGCTATCTACTCGCACATGGACCATGCTACTCTACACATTCCTATCTGTTCTATGGTAATATCTACCCCCCTCCCCCCACAAATACAAAAATATCAATTTATAAGGGTTTTTGCAGAAATACAAAAAATGATCACAACATCTGAGTGAATGTGAGAAAATCACAACATCTGACAGATGAGAGTTGTTGATGATCACGAAATTATGCTCTTGGGGCAACGTAGTTAATAAGAATCTAAAGAGGGCCATGGAGAATGGAGCAGTCCATGATTACTGTTAACATTATGATTTCCTCTTTACATCAATGGATATAATGAAAACCAGATGGACATGCATTTTCCATTGAGATGTGCCATGCAGGTGCATCAATCCCAAACATATCCTCTGAATATTTTAATTTGCACATTGCTTTCGCAACAAGAAAGGTAACTGTTTTCCTTGTGCACAAATCATTCATTGTTTGGATAATTTAATACCAAAGGATATCGAGGCAGTGCTATCATGTCGCACACAGACGGTGTATCCTGCATGCTCTCCTGTTATTATCATAAACTCTGCTCTGAGAAACTGTTATTTGCTCCTTGGAGCCATGTTGAGCTGAATTACGTTCAGCCCTACTTTCAATACTCCACACCACGCACCCTAGCAGGTTCATGAGGACATATTGCAACCTAGGCAATGTCAAAAACAATCCTTTACGCTCCATGCTTGTAGGCAAAAATCACCGGCCAAGCAATAACCAGTTGAACATGTAATACAAGTGCCCCTTGTGATTATTCCTCCCTCATTTTGTACGCCCTGGATTCTGCACCGTTATGTGTTATTTTTATGGCCCCGGTACACGGTACATGCCAGAATTGAGATATCGAGGAGTCACCATTTCGGGAATACCGCCTGGACGGCTCGGATGGAATCGTATCTCCCTTTAAGTTGTCATGCTGATCGACATACCTTCATTGTAGTAATTTGCAGGCAGATTGTAATGTCCTTTAAAAATATTATCTTGGGAGGAGGAATGACGAGAAAAAAATAAAAATTTCAGCAACTCGCTATCCATATTTGAATATGGCATTTCACTGTACAATGAAGGCTTGAGGATGTTCGGACGATAAATACTGTGATGTGCAAATTTTCACGGAATATATTTCTGCACTTGCTATTCCCAATCCGTGTTGCACAAACTTGCAAGGATTTTATTGGTGAACGTGATTTGCTGTCCTATCGTTTCAACCGCAGAAAGACGTGCACGGCTCCTTTGATCGACTACATCGACGGCAACGACTTCACGATGGAATCCCAGCAGGGTGGTGATGAAGATGGCTTTGCACGTGGGGCCTGGGACTGGAGTCTCCTGTGGAAGCGCATTCCGCTGAACGAGCGAGAGAAGTCTACCCGCGCTCACTGCACTATGCCCTACAGGTAAGCAGCATTACGCGCACCTCCATTCCGGCACTAAGGCCTCGCTACCTCTATTAAAGCACTCTGTTGGCTCGTTCAGGTTTTAGGTAAAGCTGGTGCCGATGCTGTTCTCACTACTGTTGAAAATTTGCTTCTTGACATTCAGACAATGGATTTGCCTCATGTTATAACTCAATTATTAGTAAAGATGTACCATTAGATGAACACTAATTTTGAGCCTCTGGAACTGATCACCATCCTCCTCATATGATTTCCTGGGTTCTCATCGTTTTCCCCCCACTTGGTCTTTATACTCACGGAGCATCGTTGCGAGGAATCACGTGACGTTCAGCGAACTTGAAAGGAGGACAGACACGGAGGAATGGCGAATGTTTGTAAGGACAGCAGATCATCGGATGACGGTTTGAGCCTGGGTTAATCTCATGTCGGTGACAAGCACCGTTAAACGGCTCTGCCGGATTGCCCATTTGCCTCGCCGCGTGTAACACGTCAAACGGAGAGTTCCACGGCACGGATTTACGGTAATTGGAAGGCTCGTTTTGAACAATGCAATGTGTCATCGTCTTACCTTTGTACTGACAGGTGACGAGTTGCATTTTATCAGTGCACTTACTGGAGGACAGTTTGAGTCCTGAGCTGTTTAGGAACTTGCCTTCGTGCCCTGGGTGTCTGTAATTCTCAGAGTCCTTTGGGACAGCATGCTCTAGAATGAATGGATGTGAATGATGGGAATTGCTCAGCGAAACCACCAATGACGTGAGATACACCTTTTGTCCTGTACCGTTCTATGCACGGGTAATTGCATTTTTTTTTAATTGAAGGTGATATAATTGACTTTTTCGCTGGAAGGATTTTTTTTTTCTCGTTAGGTTTCAGTATAATATTTGTCAGTAGTTGAGTTGTACTGTTTAGCATTTCCATTTGAAGTGATGCCTCATGATTCTGGGGCACCCAAGTTCAAATCCCATATCGTAAATATATTTCGCCATCATCTACGATTGTCCTTTTGGTGTTCCGATTGTTCAAAATATCTGCTCAAAGTATCATTGCCCAACAAGTAGTACGGGTACGAGACAGAAAATAAAGTGAAATCCCACACGAAGACACAATGAGGGGTGTGGAAGGGCAGGCCATGTCACAGATATGAAGCCTCTCTCCGCAAGGGTCCCGCCCGGTTCGACACAAAAGAACGAAGAGATAAGATGCCTTAACCTTTCCGAGACACTAAAGGTCACAACACTGTCACCCAGTGGTGCGCAAACACAGGACGAGTTATCCCTATACACAGGTCCTTAGTACAGGGTAGAAAAAGCTTCAAACTATGAAGAAAAATAGCTCACCTGGATCAGGAGCAAGTCACTCAAAACATTTCCCAACCACCCCGTTAGACCCTAATTGTTTTTTAATGCCGTGTTGTGGTCAAGTTTCATCGAAATTTCAACCCCCCCCGTAGTCCCCCTTAATGAGCACAGATTTTGATGCAGTTGATACATTTTGTTCAATCATGGTGTATGAATGTTGTGCTCAAGTTTCATCAAATTGGTGTATAGTTTCGGAGAAGAGAGCAAAATACTATTTTGGGGGTCAGAACCCCCCCTCCCTCTGCAGACCCCCTTAATGAGCGTAGATTTTGATGCGGTCAATACACCTTCGTTGGCATCAAATATGAAGCTCGTGGCCAAGTTTCATCAAAATTGCTTGTTTGGTTCAAGCGATAATAACTGAAGTGTTTATGAACTGGACTCACTCACTCACTTACTCACTCACTCACCTACGGACGCTGCTTGATTGCATAAGCTCAACTGCCTAAAGACCAGGTGAGCTAAAAATGGGGGTCTATACATTAATTATAATAACACCCCCACCACACCCCTACCACCTTCCCAGAGACAATATGTTTTTTCCACCAACCTTAACATCAAAGTTGTCATCACACTCCAGTGAGAGTAATTCACTGTCTCCTGCCATCCGAAGAACAATACCTGGTGGCACAAGACTCGATATCTGTAGTTCGCATCACATCCGTTATGAACTGAGAGTCTGGATGAGGCTTCTGTTTCCAGATCTCTACTATAATTGTACCAGAAGGTCAACAGAACGGTCAGGTGGTATCTGCGTGATTTCACCATTCCGACCACAGTACATAAGCAATCCTGCAAGTGAAAGATACCTTTGCGTCGTATCCTCCATTGACTTGTAATTTTGGTCAGCTGACTCAAAGGCTTCTTCATGGAATAGACACTCGATGACCTTCTGAGATGATCGAATATTGGTCAAAGGTAGTCAGACCTTCGAGGTGGACTTGTCCATTTGGATGCTCTGTCGTTACCCCGATCTGCTCATCGCTCCTGCTAAGTATGCCGACAGCATTGTGGAGTATCTGATCCTCAGCGCTGCTCTCACTATCTTTCTAATTCTCCAGAAGGTTCGTGTCTACATGGGATTGTAATCATGTCTGTATTTTTGAAACGAGTATCCTTCTGCTGTGTTTCTTGAGACGACGATATCTGACAATCCCTTCTGACTGCAAAATAACATTGTGTCACCAGGAATCTTATTCATTTTGTCCCGAATGGAAAGTTTCCCGGTCAACTTGGAGCAGTGTCAGGATGCACACCCTTACGGACATCTTGGAAAGAACAACCAATGTTGATTGCGTCATCCAGCTTCTTGTCCTGGAGTCCGATGAAAGGCCTCGTTGCTACCTTGTTGTGGACAGAGTACTCGTATGATGTTGTGTCAATGCACTCTCCGATACGTGTCGGTTCAACAGCAAGTTTTCGGATATCATGTATACGATTCAAAACGAAATGTTTCGATGACGACATCATCCCCTCTTTCATTTGAACCATTCACCTTGTTTATACACACACCTGTCATACCTGTTCACATCCAAACGAATGTTTCTGTGTCCGTTATTTCCCACCAGTGTGGCATATAGGGCACTGCTAATCCCAAGTGACGTTTCCTTTTGTTCATAAACATCTCACCAATGTTGCGTACTGTCCCAGCAAGATCGCATCAAGACGAGGGTTTGTGCTTGCTGCTGCTCATTTTACTACCTCAGTGCATTCCGATGGACAGGGCGGATGGACACGAATGTGTTGCAGCCCAAGTGTCCCATGAATTGGCAGTTCCAGGTTAGTAACTTCATCTGGACTTTCTCCAAAGGATTGTACAAAGACCTGCAACCATTTTTTAATGTCAATTTAAATGTCTTTATCAAACACAGCTCGGTCACTTATTTCCCTTGCAAATGATGCAGGTACGAGTACCACTGGCTCAAGGTAGATATTTTAGGCTCCGATTGTCCCTCCATCAAGATCGACGAGCCAGGGTGGACCTCTTTAAATCAAGCTTGCTGAAGAGCACATCCACAGATGTATTTACAGAAACGTTTATGTTCGTTGGAAAAGCACATTTAAAGTTGAGGATACCGTTGACATAATCCAAAATTTGAAGATCTCAAAAACGTTATTATTATTATTATTTTTAAACATCAAATAGCATTTCAAAACGCAGTTCTTGCACTCCGAACGTCCTCAAGCTCATGCTATCTTCAGTGACCCAAGGCAAACGTCCGTCCAAGGGACGGCACACTCGTCGATGTAACGCCCGGCCTGCGAAGCACCAGTCCGACTGTTTGCAGTCAGGTCAGGAATCGTACCCAGACCGGACAGGTCAAAGGTGTGTCTGTGTTATGTCTGCACCATCCCCTTGGACATCTTGCTGATGGATGTAAAAGAGCACAAGTGTGGATAGAACTTGCCAATTCACATGACGATCGCAAAGTGACCTTTTTGGTCGTGGTTTTCTGGTACTACCTGGTGGAGGTGTATTTCTCTCTTCACGTGGGTTATCCATCCATTCATAATCATGAACGATGTGTTAAAGGTATCTTAGATCATTCCTGCTTTCTATCTGTTTTCTTTCTTTCATTATCCTCCCTCTAACTCGACTTTTATTGCAGGAGGGTCATTCAAGGTTTACTGTGATATTTGTAACATGTGACGACTCCTCCGATTTCACACCTGCACAAAGCATTCTGAGTATTTCCAGCAAAGAGTGTGATGTGATGTGGAATGAAGAGTTGAACCAAAAACCATCAACCCGGATGAAAATCTCAATAATTATAGTTTATCGCTAATCACAAGGAGCACTTGTATTACGACATCGTTCGATCACTCCTCCATGAGATAAAATGTATCTTGTACAGAATTGTGTTCGAGTTGTGAAAAAGGTTTAACAATGGACACCAATCCGGAGATGAATGATGAACGCTCTCATTTGCAATTGAGTGTTGTGGATCCCACAGACGTTACCCATGGTCCGTGTCGAACACAATGGTCTTGAACAATCACCACATCATTGTGTGTGTGTGTGTGTGTGTGTGTGTGTGTGATATGGTAATGTCAATATATTGAAGTTTGGAAAACATGATACACTCACTCACAGCTGATGTATTCAATAAATCGAGCATAAGATGGACTCCAAAAGAAGTGTTTCATCAAAGGACAGTTCACATGGCCATTGCGACGGAGAACTCGGATGGTTATCAGAGGGAGTGCAATGACATGTTGAACAGGATTACAAGATGTGATGAGTTATAGATCCATAACTTTACTCTGCATGTCGTGGCGACACTCGGTGTCTCCACTGCTGAAAATGATTCAAGACTTCGCCATCTCCCAGAAGTGTTTTAGAACATCTTTGAAGTAATCTACATTAATCTACTGCACTACTGTGAACTGTTACCACCACCACCACCATCATCATATCCACCATTATCATAATCATCATTATATCCACTATCATCATCATCGTCATCATCCATTACCATCCATCATCATCCACTATCATATTCACCATTATCATCCATTATCATCATCATATCCACCATCATCATCATCATCATCATATCCACCATTATCATAATCATCATTATATACACCATTATCATCCATCATCATTATCATCCATCATCATCATAATATCCATCATTATCATCCATTATCATTCATCATCATCATCATCGTCATATCCATCAATCATCATCATCGTCATCGTTATATCCATTATCCATCATCATTATCGTCATCCATCATCCATCTCCATCATCGTCATCATCATCCGCAGAGCGTCGGTGCTGCCGAAGCAGTTACTTGGCTGCATTCCTGGTCGGGTCGCCATGCCAACGCAAGAAGTTAGGGTAGAAATTTGTAGTTTGTTCAGGGTGCCGGCGATAGCTCGCCTACTCTTCGCGTCCACCATCTAATGCTGGCAGACAGGATGAAACGCCTCAATGATAGTTTAAAGCTGGGTCGAGATTCAAACTCGGGCTGACAGCTCAGAGGTGAGTGTGTGTACCTCTAGCCATCCAGCCAGTCCTGTGATCTGTTATACAATGATGTTCAACATGTAACGCACAAACGATGTCCATCTTCACTCCGAAATTGTCACGCTGTTTCTTTGTTTTTGTTTTTTTTGTATACATTGTCAAGCTCGTGAAAGAGTTGTTATTAGTACACTGAACAGATCAGGACACAACAAGACAAAAGGAGCAGTTGAGAGTTTGGGGGAAACACAAACAGCAGAGTTGATGTAGACCAAGATAGAGGGACACTTGGACAAACAATTGGTATGTGGAGGAATGGAGGCAGGAGAGGATGCATGGAGTAGTCAAGATGGATACAGAAGGAAGCTCTCGGGATGGAAAACTAGAAATTTGGAAGGAGGAGGGATTGGGGTGTGGTGGTGGTTAACGAGGGAAGAAAATATAATGGTTTTGGATTGGGGACGATCTAAGATGGTGGTGAACAGCTGTATTGAAGACATGGAAGGAAGAATGACTTTGAAGAGAATGCAGAACTTGGTTCTACGGGCGGGAAAAAAAGAGGAACGACTGAGTGAGCAGTGATCCTGGATTTAGGTAGTTTCACCAGAAGGGGGTTGATGGTGGACCGTGTGTGCCCTGCAATAAAACTGGGGTGAACAAAGCACAAAATCAGCAGAGGGTGCAAGACCAGAAAGGAAGTGGAAGAAGGCAGAGAGACGATCGACCTGTCTGTGATGGCGAAGTGAGAGGTCCATAAACTCGGTGCAGGACATTCCAATAATCTTGAAAGCCTTGGTTTCCACGCCGTAAACCTGAGCAAGCGGTGAGGCAGGGGAGCCAGCCCAGAGGGGAGAGCAATATTCCATCAAACTGTGGAATGAAGGCCTTGTAAGTGGATAGAGTTCAGGTGTTCCAAGGACTTTGTATGATGGAGGATGCCCATTCGGCGGCTGGCTTTGGAGACCAACTTTGCAATGTGGTTTACCCAAGAAAGATCATGGTTGATAGTGGGACCCAGGAGTTTGAATGACTGAAGTTCCTCAAGAGGATTGTTAAGAAAGTAGATTGGGTGAGGGGGTAGTTGGTGGGGGAAGATGCCAGACAGTTCTTTCAGAGAGAGATAGTGAAAGTGTGAGATTTGGCAGGATTGAAAGACAAATTCCAAGTGTTTGACCAGTTTGTGATTTTGTCAATGTCTGAAGAGAGGGAAGAGGCTGCAGCCTGCCTGCCTGTGTGAAGGGGCAGGGATGTCATGGTGGAGGGGTGGAGTCATCAGCAAATAGTGGGTTTTCCAAAGATTCCGAGAGATCAGTGATGAAGATCAGGACTAGGACTGGGCCCAGAACACTGCCTTGGGGTACTCCAGCCTTGACAGGGAGAGGAGATGAAAGGATTCCGTTGAGTGCCACACATTGGCTATGGGAGTAGAGGAGGTCAGTAAGCCATGTTTAAAGTTGGCCTTGAATGCCATACGCAGAGAGTTTGGTGAGCAAGGCAGGATGTCAGACTGTATCAAGAACATGAGATATGTCAAGAGAGACAGCCCTGATCTCATGTCTGACATTTAAGGCCTCCATCCATTGTTGGGTGAGTATAAGCAGCCTGTTCAAGGTGGAGTGATCTGTTCTAAAACCAAACTGATGATCTGAGATGAGGTTGTTGGATTAAAGGAAAGATTTCATATCAACTGTAATGATGGATTCCATGATCTTGCTGATGATTGGAACTAAGCTAATTAGTCTATAGTTAAGGGAATCAATCTTTGTACCTTTTTATGTAGTGCAGTGATGTTGGCTGATTTGCAAGCAGATGGAAGATAATGTCGGGCAAATGACAGGGTGAAAATGGCAGAGAGAGGATGTGCAAGAGCAGCAGAGCAGGTTTTTAGGACACGTGAGCTGATGCCGTCCGGTCCAGTAGGAGACTCAGAGTCGAGGGTTGAAATAACGTTCTCCACATTATCAGGTGCTAAAGTCACAGAGTCCAGGAGTAGTTGGGAACGACAGGGAAGGATGGGTTCCGAAAGTTAGGAGTTAGGGACACAATATTTGGAAGCGAACACAGAATTGAGGCATTCGGCTTTCTCACGAGCGGAGTCGACTATGGTGCCATTTGAAGAGAAGGAAGGGATGGAAGGGGAGCAAACACCAGAGATAGATGTAATCAGGTTTCAGAGGAGGGACACAAGTTTGAAAGTTCTTTCTTGAGGTTGGACAGATGTTGTTTTCTCGCTGTCCTAAGAGCGGACACACACACACACACACACACACACTTGTTGCAGACTTTCTGGAATACACTGAGATTGCCTTCAGTCATACAAGCCTTCCATGAAGAGAAGGCAAATTGTTTTAGAGCAACCGCCTCACCACAGGATCCAGTGTACCGTGGGCAGGAATAGGGGTAGGATAATTGAATTCAAGATTTAGCCATCTACCAGCTGTTGCATGATGACACTCGACCTCGTACAACCAATCCGACAAACTTGCATGCTATGGAGATTGGATGGGAAGTGTTCAACAATCCCACCTATCGTTAAGATACGTCATCACGTGATTGTCTTTTTTGATCACTCAACAAGCAGCTAGGTGCACGGTCTTTCAGTGTGTTTAGTACGTGATGTCCTGACATGTCTGTGTAGTTTCCACGAACTTGTCTGTGCCTGTGCCATTAAGGTGTGACCACAACAACAGGAGAAATGTGTGCATGTACAAGGGGAACACGTACATTAAAATAGTGTAAGTTTCATTGACTTCACTTTACTTTGACGTCTTCTTGAACAAAACCTGCTGGTCAGCCTCAAATGACCCTCATATATCATATTATTCTTTGTTCTGCTCTTATTAGTTTGTCCGGAGACGGTGTGATGCAA
>CM068954.1:5090409-5101465 GCA_035128595.1 Eptatretus atami
TTTTTTTTTTTTACCATTTGAGCTTTTGTCATCAAATATTCAAAAACCCTTTACAACGACAATGTGGAAAACTAATTAATACAATGTACAATTGTTGTTTTTTACCTGTTCTTTTCAGCCAGTTTTGTTTGAGTACAAAGTGGATGCGGACAGGATTTTCATTTTGAGACTTTTTCGAGTTTCTGCCTTTGTTTTAATGTCTTTGTGCTGGTGAAGGTGTTTGCATCTTGTTACACTTGCTGTCATGGTGATCCTCAGCTGAATATCAGGTTGTCTGGTTCCTTTCATAGGCCTCGTATCAACGGTGCTTCACTTGCCAGTGATGCATACTAAGTACAGAAGAACTGTCTCAGGCTGACGTGGATGCAAATGTGCTTCATCGTTTGGACGGTAGTGGGTTTTCTCATAAAGGGATGGTTTTAATCTTTTTCATTTTCTCATTTAAATTTGAAACACATTTTGTGGTCTCTTTAGCATTCTGATCGGAACCAACGTTTCATAAACCTGTGCAGCCATGTTTCAATGGCGTGCACCGTTTATATGTATTTGTCCGTTGTCTACTGATAGCAGATATTTTTGTCATCCTTCTTGATTGTCCTTGCCATGGGACTGATTAGGCAGCACTGCACCTGCCTTTCGGGCAGGTGGGAGATGGAAAGGGGAAGAGAGAGAGAGATAGACCAAGACCTCTTCATTCATACAGTTCAGAGTTCAGTTGATCATCAAGTTTTAACTTTCTTTAGCTCATTATATCATTGCTATTGTTATGATTCGGAATACCCAATTATGGAATTGGCAAATTTACCCGGATACCCCTCCATCCTAACCATCCGATCCATCACACCAAAAGAGCTGCTGTGTCGTATTGAGATCCACTCAAATGTGCTTGTAATAATATGTCTGTTTTTAAACACTTTAAGGTGATCTATCCCTCCCAACAGTTTCCTCTTCTTTTGTTACCTTTTCTCTCTCAGCCAGTCCCTTAAGCTTCCCACACATCTGCTCGCACACTTCTATGAGGCATGGATTCCCTTCATGTCCCCACAGGAGTTGGATAATCGTTCAATAACTGTAAACGTTGGCAGTAATGTTGAGCAGCCTGTTACCATGGGTAGAGTTGTGTCTGTCTTGGGGAACGGCAACGTTGTACTCCATCATACATGAGCCAACGCTTTTCTCAAAAGGGCCTATGCTGTCTACCCACCCGCAAGAGATCTCGGCGTCCTGGCTTCCTGGATGCCAAAACAAACTGGGTCCATCTGACTGATTGCTTTTATCTGGGAGAAGCTTCTCCACGATTCATGGGCATTTATCTTTAGCTCCGTGAATAAAGTCATCAATGATAGGTTGACAATGGTTGTGCATCTCGTCATCCGACTCACCGGCTTCAACAAATTGTGCCCAAATGCCAGGCAGTTTCACAAATTGTAAGTTTGTTCACGATGTTTTGTTATGACACATTCATTTTACACCACACAAGTTGTAATAAGAGTTCACATTTATTTGTTTACCCGTCGCTTGATTTTTTTTTTTACAGTGTAATAATGTTCGTTACAAATTATTACCTCCGCCAACAAAGGTGGACGGATGTTATGTTTTCACCCCTGTTTGTTTGTTTGTTTGTTTGTGAGCAGGATATCTCAAAAAGGTCGTGGACAGATTCAGACAAAATTTTGTTCACAGGTTGGGTGTGTGACAAGGATGAAATGATTCGATTTTTAGCGAAGATCCGAATCCGGATACTATAATTTTTATAATTATAAAATTATATATTTTATATTTTTTTTTTATATTTTCAAGCCCCTCAAGCCCCTGAGGTATATATATAATATAATATATAATTTTATAATTATAAATATAATTATAAATTTTTATAATTATAAAAATCATACAAATCTTTTTTTATGCTTAAGAGACCACAAATGATACTATAATATAATTCTTCACCATAGCATGATATCTGAAAAAGCCTGTGTACGGATTATGACAAAACTAGGTGGAGGAGTTGGGTAAGTGACAAGAATAGGCCGATTCGATTTTGGTTCAGGTCCGAATTCCAGATCTGGCCTATCAGTGGATACAAAACATAAACTGTTCAGCCTGGTGGAGGTATGTTCTCTACCAAGTGCCTTTCTAGTTTTTTTTTACGAACACGAGTTTTTTTGGTATTTTAATACCCAGTCACTCCAGCAATTTTGTGTTTTTTTAGTGATCAGTGAAGAAGTTTGTCACTACATTAATTAGGGGGTTCTACCTATAAGTGCTAATAACACATGAACTCCAAGCTGATAATATCGACAAATCAGGAAACTGAATTCCATCCCTGAATGGTTCATGTGACCTGGTACGGATGCGAATGTTTTCCATTGGTCATGCACTCACCTGATGCCGAAAGGACGCAATTTATTTCCTTATTATTTGGTTGGGGGGGTTTTAGGTCTGGCTGCCTTTCCATTGGTAGCATTTTAGGGTCCATCCCAAGGTGTTCTGAGGGCGTTAAGTCATGCAAAAAGTATGAGTCGCCATCACATGTGGAACAGACCAGGTCAGGCAAGGCAGGCAAGTTACCTGAAATGACCCTGAAGGTCGTTAACTTGCCAGCTGGGCTTTTACCAGCAATCTGATAGCCACATGGTAATTCCCCTCGGACGATCTGAGTTTCCAGAAGATTAGAATCTCCTCACCACAAACTATCACCATACCCTGGTATTCTTCGGTAATCATTATAATCAGCAACATCAATCTTTGGCAATGGAGGTGTCCAATGGACTACTCTGTATTGCCCACTTTTAATGAACTGCGTTCTGTTGAACAGAATTGTTTGATGACTTTTTGTGATTTCTGTGAACAGTTTAAGCAAAATCATACAAATATTAGCGTGGATTGGCTCGCTCCTCCACACGTCGTTGCAGAGATTGATGTCACAGCTTTGCTGTGTTGTCATGATTTACACCAATCATAACACAAACATTTCTTTTCTCCAAATTTATTTGTAATATTGGTGATATTATATTTATTTAAAATTTATTTGTGATATAAGAAGGTCCAAGTGGTCCAAATGCTCAAGGGTCGAAGCTGTCTAATCTGTGTGAAGAGTGTAAGGGGTCTAAATGGTGTTAAGGTCAAAGGAGTCTTAAGGGTCTTAGGGGTCTTTTGGGTCTTCAAGGTCTTTTGGGTCTTCAGGTTCTTTGGGGACTTTATGGGTCTTAAGGGTCTTGGTGAATTAATGTTCAAACAGGACATGATTAATCGGCATATAGTCTTCATGACTGACTTACGGCTTCACCAACGCACTGCCTCACTGTGGTTTTCGTATATATATATATATATATATATATATTCAGCCAGACGTCCGGGCGTGATCCCGGTAGCCAAAGCGTGTACTTAGGTATATTGGATCTAGACAATTGACCCTACGCCACGCGGTCGAAGATATGGCGTTTCACGGTCAATTAATCGACCTGCGGCTTCGGAGTATCCGAGGCGACGCCAAATAATCAAGACGGCGTAAACTTTCCCACCCAGCAGTCGTTCTCTCCACCACCCCGGCACCAACAAATAATATATATATATATATATATATATATATATATATATAATAATATAAAAATAATAGTTGTGTATATATATATATATGTATTTATTATATATATATTGTATATATGCATTTGTGTAATAATATAATTAAATAAAATATAATATAATATATAATTAAATATATATATATATTATATATATATATTTGGTATAACATATATATTATATGTATATATATATATCATATATAGATATATATATATATATGATATATATGTAAGATAATATAAGTATATATATATATAATATGATATAGTATTTGTGTATATAGTTAAATATAAATAATATGATGTAAATATTAAATATAAGTATATATAATGAAAATATGTTACGAATTTTGGCCCGTCGGCGTCGATCGGCCACGTAACTCGAATCGCGACACGTCGCCCACCGGAACGGACACAGTCGTGACCCCCGGAACTACGCCAGGAGCCAGTCACGGGTGGGGTTTAACCTCACCACGATCGTGCCAATTCCACCCGCAGGAGAGAGTTGCTCGCCAAATTCGACCTACCAAGTACCTCGCGTGTTACCGGCGATCGTAGCTCGCCGCAGGCGACTTCGGACACGAACCGCTTAAGCGGCTCGTTCCGTGCTGCAGGGATAACCGGGAGCAGTTATCGTCAACCTCACGTTCAGATTACTATCGGTGTGTTCAACCCACTATCAATCCCTTACGTGATGCAAGATGGAACTTTCAAACGGAAAGGACGCAACGAACCGGGAAACAGTTCAACAAGCAACCACTTTATTTCAACACCACAACACACGCACGTAAGGCAGTAATGCAAGTGCAGCAAAAGCCAAAATGCAACAAAAGCAAAAGCACTACTACGACTATAATATTACAACACTTAAACAATTATACTTGTCGGAACTCGGCGCCACATCATTCATTCAAAATAAACAGGAAAGACCTCCCCATAGGCAGGGAGGTAGACGGGGCCTGGACCAAATCGTGCGAACCTGAGAGACGGCCAGGTCCAGAGACCGAAAAGGTCTTACCCGCGTCCTCGTGACGCGATGGCGGCTAGCCGCAATGTCCGCGTAACGCGCTTGACTCCGTGCCCCTTATGGTCGTGAGCCCTCTCCGGCTGCTCCGCCAAGCACGGTTTGCGGCACCACGGTATGTGGGGAATGAACGGGGCCACCGGCACTATCTCAGCGCGATGGGGGGGGGGAATTGTTGATGCTCAGGGTCGAGAGGGGAATGGTGGCTGGCTTGGTCGCTTGTGAAGACAAGGTGGCTCGATTCCAACGACAGACGCCGAGCGACCAGCGACGAGACGAGCCAGCGACGAGACGCCAGCACGACCCCCACACTACAACACCAGTTCCACACAGATCCGCTCTTTAAGACCGAGGAGGAGCCTGTATGCAGATTTTAGGATCAAAACCGATTGGAGGCGGGGCCACGCCACCTCTGTCAGCCATTGTGTGGCAAAAAGGGCGTGAGCCTCTTTTGATCCGAATTCCTTCCTGAGAGGAATTCACATCCATCGCGCTTGGAGGCGGGCCACACCGCCGACGCTCGCCATTGGACGGAGGAAAAGGGCGTGAACCTCCCCGACCCAATTCTCTCCCGTAAAGAATCCACACATTCGCGCTTGGAGGCGGCCATACCGCCGACGCTCGCCATTGGACGGAGGAAAAGGGGCGTGAAGCCTTCCTGATCCGAATTTCTCTCCCGTAAAGGCATCCATTGCACTCGCGCTTGCCGCGTTCGCAGCAATCACCGAACGGCTTCGAGAAACGACGTTCGTGTTGACTGGTGGTGGGGCGATGGTTGTGGAAGGAGAAAGCGAAGGTGGTGGGGGTTTGCTGTGGTGTTTGGTGGTTCGGGCGTCGTTTGGGAATGGCGGTGAAGCGATGTTTGCGGGATGGAGTTGTGGAGGTAAAGAGGCGAAGGTGTGTGTTTGAGTTGTTGGCGGCTTAATGGTCCAAAATAACGATAGAGAAAGAAAAATGGCTAACTCAAAGCGTCGCAGCCCGATGAATCACACATATTCCCTCTAAACAACAGGTGTGGGCTAACTACACATGAACTATAGATAT
The DNA here is from genome assembly GCA_035128595.1 of Eptatretus atami. Taxonomy (NCBI): domain Eukaryota; kingdom Metazoa; phylum Chordata; class Myxini; order Myxiniformes; family Myxinidae; genus Eptatretus; species Eptatretus atami. The sequence goes on from CM068954.1 coordinate 5,096,062, forward strand.
ATCTCACCTGAGGACCCTTTATGGTGTATTGTGAATTTCCACAGCCGTAACAATATATATATATATATATATTTGTGTATATATACCCTATCATAGACATGGACAGCAAAGATCAGCGGCGTTCTATTGATACGAGGCACCGTTGATACGAGGCCAATGAAGAGAACCAGACAACCTGATATTCAGCAGGGATCACCATGACAGCAAGTGTAACAAGACAAACACCTTCACCAGCACAAAGACATTAAAACAAGGCAGAAACTAGAAAAAGTCTCAAAATGAAAATCCTGTCCTATATATATATATATATATATATATATATATAATATATATATATATATATATATCGAAAACCACAGTGAGGCAGTGCGTTGGTGAAGCCGAAAGTCAGTCATAAGAATATAGCCGATTAATCATGTCCTGTTTGAACATTAATTCACCAAGACCCTTAAGACCCATAAAGTCCCCAAAGAACCTGAAAGACCAAAAGACCTTGAAGACCCAAAAGACCCTAAGACCCTTAAGACCCTTTGACCTTAACACCATTTAGACCCCTTACACTCTTCAACAGATTAACAGCTTCGACCCTTGAGCATTTGGACCACTTGGACCTCTTTATCACAAATAAATTAAATAAATATAATATCACCAATAACAAATAAATTGGAGAAAAGAAATGTTTGTAATGATTGGTGTAAATCATGACAACAACGCAAAGCTGTGACATCAACTCTGCAACGACGTGTGGAGGACGAGCCAATCCACCGCTAATATTTGTATGATTGCTTAAACTGTTCACAGAAATCAAACAAAAGTCATCAAACAATTCTGTTCAACAGAACGCAGTTCATTAAAAGTGGGCAATACAGAGTAGTCCATGACACCTCCATTGCCAAAGATTGATGTTTCGATTATAATGATTACCGAAGAATACCAGGGTATGGTGATAGTTTGTGGTAGGAGATTCTAATCTGGAAACTCAGATCGCCCGAGGGGAATTACCATGTGCGATCAAGATGCGGGTAAAAGCCCAGCTGGCAAGTTAACGACCTTCAGGGTCATTTCAGGTAACTTGCCTGCCTTGCCTGACCTGGTCTGTTCCACATGTGATGGCGACTCACTTTTTGCATGACTTAACGCCCTCAGAACACCTTGGGATGGACCCTAAAATGCTACAATGAAAGGCAGCCAGACCTAAAACCCCCCAACCAAATAATAAGGAAATAAATTGCGTCCTTTCGGCATCAGTGTGCATGACCAATGGAAAACATTCACATCCGTACCAGGTCACATGAACCATTCAGGAATGGAATTCAGTTTCCTGATTTGTCGATATTATCAGCTTGGAGTTCATGTGTTATTAGCACTTATAGAACCCCCTAATTAATGTAGTGACAAACTTCTCACGATCACTAAAAAACACAAAACTGGAGTGACTGGGTATTAAAATACCAAAAAACTCGTGTTCGTAAAAAAAACTAGAAGGCACTTGGTAAACAGACACTCCACACAGGCTGAACAGTTTATGTTTTGTATCCACTGATAGGCCAGATCTGGAATTCGGACCTGAACCAAAATCGAATCGGCCTATTCTTGTCACTACCCAACTCCCACCAGTATGTGTCATAATCCGTACACAGGCTTTTTCAGATATCATGCATGGTAAGAATTATATTATAGTCATGTGGTCTCTTAAGCAAAAAAGATTTGATGATTTTATAATATAAAAATTATAATTATATTTATAATTATAAAAATAAATATTATATATATATAATACCTCAGCTGAGGCTTGAAAATAAAAAAAAAAATATAAAATAAAATTTTATAATTATAAAATATATAGTACGGATTCGGATCTTCGCCAAAATCGAATCATTTCATCCTGTGTCACACACCCAACCTGTGAACAAAATTTTGTCTGAATCTGTCCACGACCTTTTGAGATATCCTCTCACAACAAACAAACAAACAACAAAACAAACAGGGGTGAAAACATAACATCCGTCCACCTTTGTTGGCGGAGTATAATAATTTGTAACGAACATTATTACACTGTAAAAAAAAAAATCAAGCGACGGGTAAACAAATAAATGTGAACTCTTATTACAACTTGTGTGAAAATGAATGTGCATAAACAACATCGTGAACAAACTAACAATTTGTGAAACTGCCTGGCATTTGGGCACAATTGTTTGAAGCCGGTGAGTCGGATGACGAAATGCACAACCATTGTCACACTATCATTGATGACTTTATTCACGGAGCTAAAGATAAATGCCCATGAATCGTGGAGAAGCTTCTCCCAGATAAAAGCAATCAGTCAGATGGACCCAGTTTTTGGCATCCAGGAAGCCAGGACGCCGAGATCTCTTGCGGGTAGAACAGCATAGGCCCTTTTAGAAAAGCGTTGGCTCATGTATGATGGAGTACAACGTTGCCGTTCCCACAAGACAGACACAACTCTACCCATGGTAACAGGCTGCTCAACATTACTGCCAACGTTTACAGTTATTGAACGATTATCAACTCCTGTGGGACATGAAGGAATCCATGCCTCATAGAAGTGTGCGAGCAGATGTGTGGGAAGCTAAGGACTGGCAGAGAGAAAAGGTAACAAAAAGAGAAAACTGTTGGAGGGATAGATCACCTTAAAGTGTTTAAAAACAGACATATTATTACAAGCACATTTGAGTGGATCTCAATACGACACAGCAGCTCTTTTGGTGTGATGGATCGGATGGTTAGGATGGAGGGGTACCGGGTAAATTTGCCAATTCCATAATTGTACGAATATAACAATAGCAAGATATAATGACAAAAAGAAAGTTAAAACTGTGATATAACTGAACTCTGAACTGAATGAATGAAGAGGTCTTGGTCTATCTCTCTCTTTCCCCTTCCATCTCCCACCTGCCCGAAAGGCAGGTGCAGTGCTGCCTAATCAGTCATGGCAAGGACAATCAAGAAGGATGACAAAAAATGCTATCAAGACAACGGACAAATACATATAAACGGTGCAGCCATTGAAACAGGGCTGCACAGGTTTATGAAACGTTGGTTCCGATCAGAATGCTAAAGAGACCACAAAATGTGTTTCAAATTAAAAATGAGAAAAAAAAAGATTAAAACCATCCCTTTATGAGAAAACCACACCCGTCCAAACGATGAAGCACATTTGCATCCACGTCAGCCTGAGACAGTTCTTCTGTACTTAGTATGCATCACTGGCAGTGAAGCACCGTTGATACGAGGCAATGAAAGGAACCAGACAACCTGATATTCAGCTGAGGATCACCATGACAGCAAGTGTAACAAGATGCAAACACCTTCACCAGCACAAAGACATTAAAACAAAGGCAGAAACTCGAAAAGTCTCAAAATGAAAATCCGTGTCCGCATCCACTTTGTACTCAAACAAAACTGGCTAAAAACAGTAAAAAAACAACAATTGTACATTGTATTAATTAGCCCAATTGTCGTTGTAAAGGGTTTTGAATATTTATGACAAAAGCTCAAATGGTAAAAAAAAAAACCCCAAAAAGGGTTATACCTTGCACAGGACAGACAGAGAGAGGCACAAGCATTGCATCACACCGTCTCCGGACAAACTAATAAAGACAAACAAAGAATAATATGATAATGAGGGCATTTGAGGCTGACCAGCAGGTTTTGTTCAAGAAGCGTCAAAGTAAAGTGAAGTCAATGAAACTTACACTATTTAATGTACGTGTTCCCCTTGTACACACACACCTCCTGGTGTTGTGGTCACACCTAATGGCACAGCCACAGACAAGTTCGTGGAAACTACACAGACATGTCAGGACATCACGTACTAACACAACTGAAAGACCGTGCACCTAGCTGCTTGTTGAGTGATCAAAAAAGACAATCACGTGATGACGTATCTTAACGATAGGTGGGATGTGTTGAACACTTCCCATCCAATCTCCATAGCATGCAAGTTTGTCGGATGGGTTGTACGAGGTCGAGTGTCATCATGCAACAGCTGGTAGATGGCTAAATCTTGAATTCAATTATCCTACCCTATTCCTGCCACGGTACACTGGATCCTGTGGTGAGGCGGTTGCTCAAAACAATTTGCCTTCTCTTCATGGAAGGCTTGTATGACTGAAGGCAATCTCAGTGTATTCCAGAAAGTCTGCAACAAGTGTGTGTGTGTGTGTGTCCCCTTAGGACACGAAAAACAACACCTGTCCAACCTCAAGAAAACTTTCAAACTTGTCCCTCCTCTGAAACCTGATTACATCTATCTCTGGTGTTTGCTCCCCTTCCATCCCTTCCTTCTCTTCAAATGGCACCACAGTCGACTCCGCTCGTGAGAAAGCCGAATGCCAATTCTGTGTTCGCTTCCAAATATTGTGTCCCTAACTCCTAACTTTCGGACCCATCCTTCCCTGTCGTTCCAACTACTCCTGGACTCTGTGACTTAGCACCTGATAATGTGGAGAACGTTATTTCAACCCTCGACTCTGAGTCTCCTACTGGACCGGACGGCATCAGCTCACGTGTCCTAAAAACCTGCTCTGCTGTCTTGCACATCCTCCTCCTCCCATTTTCACCCTGTCATTTGCCCGACATTATCTCCATCTGCTTGCAAATCAGCCAACATCACTGCACAACATAAAAAGGTACAAAGATTGATTCCCTTAACTATAGACTAATTAGCTTAGTTCCAATCATCAGCAAGATCATGGAATCCATCATTACAGTTGATATGAAATCTTTCCTTTAATCCAACAACCTCATCTCAGATCATCAGTTTTGTTTTGAACAGAATCACTCCACCTTGAACAGGCTGCTTATACTCACCCAACAATGGATGGAGGCCTTAAATGTCAGACATGAGATCAGGGCTGTCTCTCTGACATATCTCATGTTCTTGATACAGTCTGACATCCTGCTTGCTCACCAAACTCTCTGCGTATGGCATTCAAGGCCAACTTAAACATGGCTTACTGACCTCCTCTACTCCATAGCCAATGTGTGGCACTCAACGGAATCCTTTCATCTCCTCTCCCTGTCAAGGCTGGAGTACCCCAAGGCAGTGTTCTGGGCCCAGTCCTAGTCCTGATCTCATCACTGATCTCCGAATCTTTGGAAAACCCACTATTTGCTGATGACTCACCCCCCACCATGACATCCCTGCCCCTTCACACAGGCAGGCAGGCTGCAGCCTCTTCCCTCTCTTCAGACATTGACAAAATCACAAATGGTCAAACACTTGAATTTGTCTTTCAATCCTGCCAAATCTCACATTTCACTATTCTCTCTCAAAGAACTGTCTGGCATCTTCCCCCCCACCCACCCCCCCAATCTACTTTCTAACAACCTCTTGAGAACTCAGTCATTCAAACTCCTGGGTCCCACTATCAACCAGACT
>CM068954.1:5123151-5164710 GCA_035128595.1 Eptatretus atami
AAACCATCCTAATCCGGCCGACTGCAGGACGAAGACCTCTCTTAACGCCATGTTGGAAGGTGTTTGTCACATTCACCACACTTCCCAACTGCTTGTTGACGAGACCGAATACCAGTAGGAATTGAACCGATCTGAGTCTCGGGGTCCGCAAAATGGTCCCGGAGTCTCAGGCGGCCTCTCCGACCTGTTTTATAAATTTCCTTTAAATCCAGCTTTACGCCAGGATATGAGGAAGTGATGGGAATGAGGAGGGAATGATGCATGTGGTGTTTGCAATCTTTTTGGTACGGTGCAACCAGAGAAAGGCATGAAGCCTCCGGCCCTTGCCAAGTTGTCGATTGAAGGCGACTGACGACCCCTGCTGGTCATAAAGCTGATGTATGTTACTCATAAACCAACGCATTGTGTTCATTGCTCTTCTTACTTTGATCGCTTGATGCTAATCATGATGAGTGTTCATGAACAATGATTTGCATAATTCATCAATATTCTGTCATTGGGGAATTTGCATTTCCCATCAAATATCATGCAGTACAGGGGGACAAAACGCCATCTTTATCATGTCCCTTTGAGAGTGTAATTGTGAGTTTGATTGGATGGTGCAGGAGGTGAACATTTTAACATCCATTTGAACGTCGATGTGTGAAAATGTGTTTTTTTTTTCCTTTCAATTACACTCGACATGCCTCCCCGTTGCTTCGTTGACGGGTTTAATCAAAAGACAGCATGTTGTACTTCGCAAAGATATTGCACGTCAATCTGTAAATCTTAATGAGGATGTAAAATGAAGTGCAACATGCGAAAAAAAAATGGATCTTTTATCACAAATAGTTGTTGTTGCTGCTGTCTTGGTGGCTGTGGTTGTTTTTTTGTTGCTCCCTCGATGTACTTTTGTTTATTTTTCTCTTCCTTTGAGAAATATTAATATATTGTTGCGAACTTGGAGTTTGACTCTCGCTGTGCCCCTTTCGAATGCCCGGCCCGTAGGCCACCGGGCACAGATAACTCCACGCACCGGCAGGTTGCTAAGCAACCATGAACGCCGATTGGCATTGCCAATCCGGGCAGGCTTACACTACTTTTCATGATACCTTACCTGTGGATGGTCGAGTCAATTGTGGTCGAGTGCCCTCAGCGCACACCTGGATTACTGCTGAGTGGTACAGTGAGTGTGTGCTGGCTACCAAGAGCAAGTTAACGGGGTAGAACTTCCCGGCTAAATTGATGTGCGGATCATGCTGGACCAATGGGGGAAAAGATGAACTCGGACAGATGGGTACATTTATAAGCAATTTATGACAAGCAAGGGCAAGGAAAGGTCATGTGGCACAGTAAAGGATTTATTCACACATATGTACAGCAGGGGAAAGCAAGGATTCATGGGTGCGGCAAAAGAAATGCAATTATTAGTGACAAAAGAAAAACACAGAGCACAGCAAAATTGAAGTAAATTTCTACAATCTTAAATTATACTACACATTACAGGTGCCAGCAGACACACACCTGAGGAAATTGGAGATAGCCCAGAAAGAGGAGAAGCAGTTGAGGTGTAAGGGGGGGAAGGAGGAAAGAAACTGGGATGACTATGGTACCCCTGCTACTTGACAATGCTCCTGGCCACCCTACACACCTGAACAGCGCTCACCCAAACGTTGAGGTCATGTTCCTGCCGCCGAACCTCCTTCATCCAGCCGCTTGAGCAGGGGGTAATATCAACTTTCAAGACTTATTACACCGGGCGCACCTCATCTTCTTCATCTTTATCATCAGCATGTTCATCATTTTGCAAAGTTACGTGTGCTGTGTTTGCTTCAAAAAAATTGAAACGGTACATGATGTTGTTGTTTTTTTCGTTTTGCGGTATGGTATGTTATGGTTAAAAGTCTTTAAAATGCATTCTTTCATAAATTGGAAAGGGTACCTGGTGTTGTCGTTTTTTTATTATTTGCAAGCATCTTTAATGAAAGTGTAATCGTGCATTCATGGTCCTCGTCCCGGATCATAGATCCTTGTCAATGTAAATACTTCTGGGACAACAGATCGTTGTAAATAAGTATTGTAACTAAGGAGCCATTTAACTTTAACATTTGCCATCCATGCCTGGTGTTGGCTTAATGGTTAGTGTGGTGGGCTTGGGATCCGAGGATCCTGAGTTCAAATCCCACTCGGCTGTTGAATTAATACCAGGTGGGGTTGACTCTGCCTGTCATCCATCCAGCATGCTGGTATCCTGTGTCGGAGTGGCGACCCGTCCAGGATTGTGTCCAACGGCCAAGGAGACTGCTTTGGCAGCTCCAACGCTCTGCACACAGTATGGTCCCAATGGATGGATGGATGGATGGATGGATTTGTCATCCCCAGATTTATATTTATTTTTGATAATGCTAAAATCATTTCATTGGGATTCGTCATTTTTTATTGACTCCTCAAGAAAGAAAGGAATTGTTCTTGTGTCCGTTTTTTATTGTCTACTTTTAAACTTTTATGTTGGTTGGAAAGTGAGAACAATGTACTGAGGAACTTATATGGGAACCATACCCAACATAAATCAAATGATTTTATTCCATTGATCTGCCTTCAGGGTCCAGTATAATCGTACTCTGCTTAACTTCATCTCTGTCGTGTTTGGGAACCTATTTGATAAAATGGATCTACCTAACTCCCCGGTGATTTTATTTATTTATTTATTTTGCCATTCTTCGGCAATGGTTTTTAGCTCGCCTGTTCGAAGAACAGAGAGCTATAGCGATACCCCCGGCGTGAGCGTGAAAATGTTAAAGTTTTTGGTGCGTTATTTTTTTCCTTTCTAATGTTTTTATCTACCACACTTTTTTATATGCCTGATATATATATCGGGGCGTATTATGTGATACCGGTCGTCCGTCCGTCTGTCTGTCTGTCTCTCTGTCCATCAGTCCGTCCGTTCCTGTCCGCACTCTAACTCCCAAAGTTTTCAACTTTCACGTTTCATATTTGGTACATAGGTACAGACTGTGGAGACGGTGTGTCGCGACATACGTTCGTCATCTAAAGTGGTTGCCATGGCAACCAGGATGCTGTTTTCCATCCGTTCCTGTCCGCACTCTAACTCCCAACACTACATATTACTTTTTCTTTTAGATGCATTTCTCATGGCAAGGCAAGTACCATAAAATTCGGACCATTGAGCGCATCGTTATATAAGCCGCATCCACTAAATGTAAAAAAAAATCTGGAATTTAAACACACACAAGCCGTACTGGTTTATAAGCCGCAAATGTTGCACAAAAAAACCAAGCGCAAAAACGTCCGAAAATTAGCCACAAAAAGTGATCGATCTTGCTTTGAGTCTAATCTGAACAGTGGAAACACCCCGACCATCCACTGTCTGTGTGTTAACCCAGTCTTCAAGTTCGTCTTCCAGTTCGGGCCATCGGCATTTCCTACCTCAGAAAGCCTTTGTTGACTTTTTGCAGCGAGAAAGTTCGCCCCTCTGTGAGTTTTGAATTCCTCGTGTGGACCTCTTGTTTACTGATTACAATATACAAATACATATATTGCTTTAAAATTATTTGGATCAGACTTCACTGCAATGCTTTATAAAAAATACTATTAGACTAGTCTTTTAAAAACGAAAAACGATAAATGTATAAACAGGCGAGCATTGGGTGGCTTTGACACCACTCTGGTATAATCTCCCAATCTTCCAGATTACCTACCTCCAGATCTGTGCATGAATATGTATTGAAATAAAACTTCAGTGAAGGGACTTAGGCAAGATAGCACTGTGGGAAGCGAAGAGCATGAAGCAGCTGCAAATGAGGGTTTTGAAGGTTACATGAATACTAAGAGCTACTTCCTTACGATCGTGGTGACCAACATGCTATGTTGTTCGATGGCCTCTCATCAAATTCCAGTTACTCAAAGTTGCTCGTTTCCGCCTCATACGCTGTTCTCTTTCCCAGTCATATCGATCTTCTTTGATGGTGCTTCTCCTTATGTCCACCAATCAATAATTCCAAGCAGTGCTTACTCCCAAGAGCCAAGGTTGTAATGTCAAATTCCATGAATGAATAATTACATTAACATAAGATCAAATCTATATTTCCACCATGTATACAATTCTACTGCACAAAAAGGAGATCCTTGTAGGATTGTCTTATTGTGGACTGGGTTCTTTTCACGAGGAAATTACATCCGGATGCAAACTTCCATCCTGGTGATGATCAGGAAAGGCATTCTCTTATTGAACATGCTGTTTTACGAAAGTGTTCTACAGTGCCTTCAGAAAGTAGTGACACTCCTCGACTTTTGTCACATTTTGTTGTGTTCCAGCCTGAATTCAAAATGGATTAATTTTTAATTTTTTGTCACCGAGCGACACAAAATACACCAAAACTGACAAAGTGAAATCATGTTTATCGGATTTTTTACAAATCAATTAATAAATGAAAAGCTGAAATGTCTTGCATCAATAAGTATTCAACCCTTTGCAATGACGCTAAATTGAGCCCAGGTGCATCCAATTTCCTTTGATCGTCCATGAGATGTCTCCACAACTTGATTGGAGTACATATGTGGCCAATTCAATTGATTGGACATGATTTAGAAAGAAACACACCTTTTGATATGAGGTCCCACAGTTGACGGTGGTGCATGGCAGAGCAGAAACTCCACCATGAAGTCCAAGGAACTGTCCGTGGAACTCCGAGATAGAATTGTGAGGAGGCATAGATCTGGGGAAGAGTATAAAACAATTTCTAGAGTGTAGAAAGTTCCTAAGAACACAGTGATCTCCATCATTAACAAATGGAAAGAATATGGAACTACCCAGACTCATCCTAGAGCTGGCCGTCCAACCAAACTGAGCAACTGGGCAAGAAGGACCTTAGTCGGGAGGCGACCAAGAATTCAATGACCACTCTGACAAAACTACAGAGTTACTTGACTTAGACGGGAGAACCTGCTGGAAGGACAACAATCTCTGCAGCACTTCACAAATCTAGGCTTTATGGGAGAGTGGTCAGATGAAAGCCACTCCTGAGAAAAAGGCACATGACAGCGTGCCTGGAGTTTGAAAAAAAGGCACGGGAAAGACTTTGAGAGCACGAGGAAAAATATTCTGTGTCTGATGAGATGAAAATTGAGCTCTTTGGCCTGAATGCAATGCATTATGTCTAGTGGAAACCGGACATAGCTTATCACCCATCTAATACCATCCCTACCATGAAGCATGGTGCTGGCAGCATCATGCTATGGGGATGCTTTTCAGTGGCAGGGACTGGGAGACTTGTAAGGATAGAGGGAACAATGAATGGAGCCAAATACAGGAAAATCCTTGAGGGGAACCTGCTTCAGAGTGCAAAAGACCTGAAACTGCAGCGAAGATTTACGTTCCAACAGGACAATGACCCCAATCATCCAGGCAAAGCAACACTGGAATGGCTTCAGAACAAGAACGTGAAAGTCCTTGAGTGGCCCAGTCAAAGCCCAGAACTTGAATCCCATTGAGAATCTGTGGAAAGACTTGAAGATTGCTGTTTACTGATGTCTCATCCAACTTGACAGAGCTTGATCAAATCTGCAAGGAAGAATGGGAGAAAATCCCTGAATCCAGATGTACAAAGCTCATAGACATTCCCAAGAAGACTCGAAGCCGTAATCGCTGCCAAAGGCACTTCTACAAAGTATTGACTCAGCGGGTTGAATACATATTGACGGAAGACATTTCAGCTTTTCATTTTTTAGCTAATTTGTAAAAAATTCTAAAAACATGTTTTCACTTTGTCATTGCAGGCTATTTTGTGTGGATCGGTGACAAAATTTATTTTAATTTCATCCATTTTAAATTCAGGCTGTAACACATGTGACAAAAGTCAAGGGGTGTGAATACTTCCTGAAGGCACTGTAAATCTGGCTCTTCATCAAGTGGCTGAGCAGTGAGGATATACCAAACTACCACTCCAGGCTTGTATGGTTCAAATCCTGCTGAATGCAAGTCATAAGGATTTGCATCGTAACCTTATTGGATCTGAGGGAATCTCGCAATAATCACCATGATGTCATTAGATTATTGGTTAAAAATACCCACTCTGTTCACTAATGACCCAGCCTGCCCTGCGTTGTCTTTAAAAAAAAAAAATTTAATTTCGGTTTATTGAGAACTTCAAACACTGGACAAGGCAATCCAAAGACTGATATTTGCCAAGTTTCCAATAATAAAACAAACTTACAAATACATACACAAATAGAAAGAGTAATAATAATCATATAGAATTGCATGAATATGTATATTATGCATTAAATAAATGTATCGCATGAAAATGCAAATTAACCAGAAAGCAAAAATAGAGACATTTTAAATTGCAACAAAAGATGTCCAAGCTCAGAGTCCCCACAGCTCAAAGCTCACTTACAAGGATACAAGGAAAACAGACAAAGGTGGAGGCCATTCAGCCCATCATGCCTGTGCGAAGACCATACTAATTTATCAACTAGATCCAAAGAGAAAATGCAATTTTTTATTTTTATCTTTTTTTTTGTCGTTTTTGTAGTCGCTTCTTCCCCTCAGGGGAGGGGGCATGGGCTTGGTTAAAACACACACATCAACCACACAACACCCCTTGACGAGACTTAGCCAGGACACACGGAGCGCTGACATCAGTGATGAGATCACCTGCTGCACCGTATCCGCAAACGTTGAGCAGGACCTATGAACGCCCAGGGTGCACAAAGCAAGCACTGCTGCGGTCCGTGTGCCCAGGCCCTGCAAACAGGCTACAGGAATGGACCTGCAGATGCAGAGCAGCAGGAACTACCGGCCTAGAACCCGGGGCCACGCGTCCCCGCACGTCAACACGAGACCGAGTGCATTCCTCTCCAGCATCCGGAGCACTTTGTTCACCCTGACGGCGAGCTCACTCTCAGTGTTACTGCGTGAACTACACCTGCTCGGCCGCTCTTCCCCTTGGGCCTCGGTCGTCGTACCGGCGTCCACCTTCGTGCCCACACCAGACTCCACAACTCCCGTGGGTCGGACCGGCTCGGACACTGCGATGCCGCGGTCAGGGCCATATTCAACAGATCGGTCACAGCCTCGGCGATAAACCCGGAGAGACTCAGGCCACGTGGCTTTGAACGGCTCATCAAGCAAGATGCCTGCTCGGGCACAGCCACTCCACACGCCACGTCCTCGACGGGAGGCCATGGCAAAGCGTCTCCCATGCGGCGACGATGGAACAAACCCGGAAGTGAAAGTGGTGCAGCAACATCGTCACGGCACTAATCAGCTGCTGACATGCTGCTGCCGATGGCGGTGCTGCTGTCTTTGGTCTACATTTGACATCAATGTACACATTTCAGTTGACTCGAAATGCCCTCAGAACAATTTGTGATGGGCATGGCAATGCAAACCGATATGAATTAGATGATATTCATCGAATACTTACCCTGCGCAGTCATCGGTTTTGGAGATATAGAGGTGCAACGTTTTGAGGTTTTTTTTTTCAAGTTGACGCCTGTACCACTTGACCGATGACATCATGATTATAAATAAGAATATTCTACAGGAGGAGGTGTTCGTATGGTGAAAATTTCGTGTCAATCAGACCAACGGTTGCCGAGAAAATGAATTTTTAATAAAATGCAGACACGCATGCACGCACGTACACAACCGAATGCCTAACCCTGCTTTTCGCTTTGCGAGCGCTGGGTAATAAGGTAACACCATCCAAGGCATTGTGTCACAAAATCAAATTGGTGAAATAAATCTGCTTTCGCTCATGATGAGGTATTGGATGAACCTTTGATTCTGAAAATCAATTAAGGCCAGCTCAATTATTATCATGACTCATTTGATAAATATTTATTAATTGCGCAAAGTGCTGCCCTTTTCCAGCTTTCACAACCATCTTATATCATTAAATTTATAGAGTTTGCATTTACCGTTTATTTAATGAATACACCTTTATTTTTATACAAAGTTGTTTTTTAACTTCTTTGGAGCATTCCTGCATTGTTGTGAATTACATACTTTGATTAATATACATGTGATAATGCTTTGCGGATATGAATTCGCAATTACGACGATGCCACACTAATGCAGTAAAATCCTTTTTCCTGCAACTTGTAATTATGGATTGACTCGTAAATAAGATTGGTAAATCCGAGGATTAATTGTAAATGGAATGTTCAGTTTTGTCCTCTCATCTTTGACAAATGCTGACCAGAACATTGATCAATAACTGGTCTATAGCTTGGAGAATGGCCTTTACCGCAAGATGCGAATCTCATCCGTCTCTCTGGACGGATTCCTATTCGGTCACATGGTAAACTCTTGGCAGAGATACAAGCTCAGGAGCTCCTGGGGATTATCGTAACCACTGACCTGGCATCAACTGACCACATCGAACTTGTGACCTCCAAAACCAAACACCAAACACCAAACTTGCATTCTGTGTCATATCAAGTCCTTCCTTGGTAGCTCTTAGCTTGTCTATGTATGTATTGAGACTTTCAATGAACGCTTCTTGGCCTTTTGATATGATGCACAGATCTTGCATCTGTGAGAATACCTGACTGTTGAAGTAAGGTTTGTGGCCCATCTGCTATCTCATCAATCTACCCTTCACCAGGTCTATGCTAACCACCACTCACTATTATTCCTACATCAAGGCTTTCTGCCCATCTCTACTCATTCATAGAGAGAGAGAGAGTGAGAGTCAGTCAGTCAGTCTCCTCCATAACCATCAAAACCTCGCAGCCCGAAACTTTGCATGTACATGAAGAAAACTCCAAGGAAGTGCATGAGTGAAAATTGGGTGTTTGAGTTAATTAAAACACCCCCTTTTGAAGATTATTAACGGTCTTATTTAAAACTGTCCTGGGCGTCTCCGGGTGGTGTACGACCGCATTCAAACAGGATGGCAATACTACCCATCACTTTCAAATGACACATACCATTTTCAAAGAGATTATAACATGGACTTCCCTTGAGGGATGCCACGTGAACTGCAGCTGCCACCCTGTGTGCCCACTCTGGAACTCTCCGAGGTAAAGGTTACATTTTAAATGTATTCAAAGGTTACATTGTGTGTCTTTTTTCCAATTTGCGATTTATAAAGTAGATACATTTGTGATTAAGTCGGTAAATCTTTTTCTTCTTCACGCTTAGCCATGATGTCCACCCAGGAGTCGACCGTCATATCCGTACTGTATACGGGTTATATCGTGCTAGGATTTGACTCAAATGGTGAATAATTTTCGATTTTCCCCAAATATGCCACGTCGATGCGTCCTTGATGGTTGTAGTTATACAAACCGAGATAGTTTAATGCTGCACGAATAGCTGAAAGACCTTAAGTATGCCAGAAATTGGACGAGGTTTGTCCGAAATACCTGAGTGTGGATCGGGCCGACAAAATGCCGCTTTTGTGCTCTGAACATTTTACAGAGCACTGTTATGAAACAACAAAGATGGCTAGATCTTGTGGTTATCCACCACGATTGAGGGTGGATGCCAACCCCACGATTAGCGGAAGAACAGCCATCGCTCAAAACTGTAACACCATCTTCCCGAGCTAGCAGCACATGTATGGGCGAACACTCCCCCCCCCCCACATCCCCCCGCAATCCCTCATTATCCATCATCCCCACAATACCCGCAACCACCACTACACACTCCTCCTCCCTGTAGAATCACTCCTCAGGCCACTGGGGCAGGACATCGACACGGCACGACACAGACGAAACACGGTTGCGACATGGCATGGGCACCACATGGCACGGACATGACACACCCGACACAGCATGGGCATGACCGTTGGACATCGGGTGGGAGCGCTTCGTTACGCTTCAAACATTTTTACTTACATCTCCACCCGATGGAACTTGCCTTGTGTTTTTTTGTTTGCATTGGTGGGAACAATCGTCTGAGTGGCAGACAGACTTTTGTTCTTTGCAGATTATGCGGTTTTACCGTGTGAGACATAATCTGCGGCTGATGCTGTCCTTTATAGCCAGAGTTCTAATGGCCTATGTCATATATATATAAAGCTCATTTTAACCACTGATTCATCGATTCACCGATCCACTGCTTCACTGACTCACTGGCTAATATTAAAGTTCGGTACCTTCCGGGTGATGTAGAAAGCTGAAATTTTGCATACTGATGGACATCGAAGCCGATACACGGGAAAAAATCACAGAACCATCGGAATGCATCAGTAAATGAAAACATAAATAAATGATAATACATAAATAAAAATAAATGCAAGTGAGCTGTCCAAGACGAAGGGGAAGCACCGTAATATGCAGGAGGAAGCAATTATGCGGCCCATGAAAGCCTGCACCATGTTTGCCAACCTATGATTATTTTAAACGTGCTCGATGCTTTTCAAATGTGCATCAAGCAAGGAAGCAGCACGTACCTGTTTTTTAAGTCTTTGGTATGACTTGGTCGGTGTTCGAATCATTGACCTCCCAAACTCAGAACGGACCCTTTAACTATTATACCACCGAGTGGTCTCCTATTCCTCATCTCGTCCTTCAACAATGCTGCAATCGTCACCTCATGCTTTCTCCCACACCCACCCTGATATCTTCACCTCTCTCCTGCCACTCGACAACTCATCTGCATTACCTCGTCTGCCTGTTCCCCTTGAATCTTGTCAATATGTCAACCTGCTGCTTGCTGTTGTTTAGCTCCTCCGTGAGCCTAGATTTCTGTGTTGGATAAAAGAACCATCGTTGGTTACAATTTTATTGGATGTTGGATAAAATATCTGTAGAATACATTTTATTTCTCAGAGTTTTGATTTCGAGAGTTAAAGAGCAACCAAGGTTGTGTCGAAGAGCAAATATTTCCCATGCAAGTTTAATTCGCTTGTAATGCAGCTTTGTGGTTTGGGGAAATTATTCGAAACAACAATCCTTTGTGGAATTTGAACAATCAGTAATATGAAATGAGTGTGCATTTCTGAATTCTGATCCATTAAATATGCTTGCTCTTTTACTTATTAGTTTTTTTTATTTTTTTACTGACTACATCGAAGTTGTCATGCTTTACAGAAGCTTAAACTTCTGATATCCTTTGATATATTTTCAAGGTCACCAGAAGAATCATCGACAGAACAGAAAAACACATTATATCACATTTTATAGAAGTGAGCCTCGGATCATGAGATTCTCTGTCTCTGTCTCTGTCTCTGTCTCTGTCTCTGTCTCTGTCTCTGTCTCTCTCTCTCTCTCTCTCTCTCTCTCTCTCTCTCTCTCTCTCTCTCTCTGTCTCTGTCTCTGTCTCTGTCTCTGTCTCTGTCTCTGTCTCTGTCTCTGTCTCTGTCTCTGTCTCTCTCTCTTTCTTTTCTCTTTCTCTTTCTTTTCTCTTTCTCTTCCTTCTTTTTCTCTCTTTCTCTTTCTCTTTCTTCTTTCTCTTTCCTCTCTCTCTCTCTCTCTCTCTCTGTCTCTGTCTCTGCTCTCTGTTCTCTGTCTCTGTCTCTGTCTCTGTCTCTTCTCTTCTCTCTCTCCCCCCCCCCACTCCTCTCTGTCTCGTCTCCTGCTCTGTCTCTGTCTCTTCTCTCTCTCTCTCTCTCTCTCTCTCTCTCTCTCTCTTCTCTCTTCTCTCTCACTCTCTCTCTCTCTTCTCTCTCTCTTCTTCTCTCTCTCTTCCCCCTCCCCCCCTTCTCTCTCTCTCTCTCTCTCCTCTTCATCCCTCTCCCTCTCTCCCCCCACTCTTTGCACTCTCTTTTCTTCTCTCTCCTCCTTATATGCAGTACATTGTTGTCGGTTTACAATAATTTTCAAGGGAGCACAGTTCTTACAGCTGATGCAGTGCCCCCCTGGAGATTGTGCCATGAAGTTCAGGAGTTTTGGTCAGTGTGTTGGCAACGGTCCACCGACTCTTCATGTCATCCTCCATCCTATTCTTGATCGGAAAGATACCGTGTTGTATTTGACGTCCACTAACTCATGTTAGCAGACGGGTCCCAGCTTGACGTCCGTCAGATGGACTGAGCCCTTTGTGATGCAATAAACGTCAATGCCTGACGGGCACAGATTGGACATTTTGCCCTCGGGTCAGGAATCAAAGTGAGAGATGACCACGAAGAGGTAAGTTTGTTACCTCTGTACCATCTTGTCAGGTGCCAAACAGATTGACTGAAAATGCCAAACAGACTAAATCTTGTCAGAATTTCGAAACAACAGTGAAAACTGCAATTTGGCAAAACAACAACACGCTTCAACTGCCTTTAATCACTTTACTCGTAGTTTTACACATTGAAGTTTATCGTATGTCATCTTCCTCGAGCATACTGCAAACATTTCCTTTCCGTCGTATTCGCCTTCTTAATAACTGTGGGTCAAGGTTAAAAATAAAACTTTCCTCCACCACAACATCACCCCCCTTTTGACACCAAAATGATTCAATCTGATCTCTGACCATCACGCACGAGTTCTTGACCACAAATCAACTGGAGTTGCAAGACAATGTTAAAAGGTGACATCAAGCAAACATTGCGAAAATGGTGAGAAAATTTAACGAAAGTACTTCCCCCCTCACCAACAAGCACACACAACTGGCTCTTCCTTACACAGAACTTTGAAGAAAAAAAACCAGGAGAACCTCCAGGACATCTCAACTTATGGCAGACTCAACATCGAGTTCAAACAAAATCAAGTTGTTCACGTTTACGTCGAAACATGAATTTTCCCGAATTATCAGACGTTGGCTGTCAAGGTTTTGATGCCATTTCCAACTTACCTGTGTGAAAGAGGGTTAATATTTCATTTAATATCAGGTAGTTCGTATTGGCTCGAGTGATGGTTTGGTTTCCGGTTCGGGCTGTTCGCGCGGGCATGGTGAAATTTGAGCTCCTTCATCCCACCTCACCAAAGCTGAATTTTCCCAACCGGATTCGTCCTGTTTGTGTGCGTCATTCGTCATTGTGGTGCTACTTTATCCCGTGCAATATTTCATGTAATTTCGTTCGTTGTTTTGTATGATTCATTTTGTATTGTCAAGGCCAAAACAACCTTTTTCAGGACCTTACTTGGACAGAAAGTGCACCCTGCTTTAGCTTTAGTCCTGCGGCGTGTATTCCCGGGTATCCTACTTATATTTCCTTGGCACTATCCTACCCTATTCCCTATTTCATTTTCCTCTCCTCGTTTCCAGATGTAGTGTTGTGGTTCGAGAAAACACCCCGGGGAGTTACATCCAGCACATAAAAGAACCCCGGGGTTTAGATATTTCCATGGTGATTGTTTAGTTAGGTTACCCATCCTCTCATATCAGAGGAAAGTGAGATGCGTTGTGATTGTAGGTCGAACATTCCCAATTGTTGTTTTCCTCATTTCCAAACCTTCATTTTCTGACACCCATACTCAAACCACCATATTCGAACTGCCATTCTGAAACACCCATTCAAAAATCCTTAGTTTCTGACACCTGGACTCGAACCCCCATTCTCATGCTTCATTCTCAAACACACATTCTCAAACCACGTCACCTCACCAGTATTTCAGCCAGATAATCGCCACTCTAACATTGTAATGGTCGTACTTCTTTGCAGTTCCAACATCAGATCAAAAGAGGCGCTGCCTGAAATGCCCCCCCCACCCCCCTCGACACTCCATTAACCAGTCCCTGCAGCGCACCTCTGCCAATCACATCAGTTGCCAAAAGCGCACCTGATTGGCAACACCGTGCAGGGGACAATAACAACCCGGGATGGAGTGGTTGGAGTCAAGTTGATGTGCAGATCTGGTATAGTCCGAGTCCAAGAAGAGAGCAGCCCAGATTCTGAAGGAGTCCACTCCAGAGGAGGAGACCTGGCTTTTAGGGAGGGGGGTGGGCGGGGTGAACACCAGAGGCGCTACCGAGTGGATCGTGAGGACGCAGAACGGGACAAGCTCTGCCGAACGAAACGCGAGGGTGCGACACTCCCTAAACTGCCTGGCGGAACGGACGCTCCTCACGTGTTGGTAACGCAAACGGTGCCACATGCGGTGCTCCTCAAACTGCTGATGGAACGGGCACTGACCAAGCCGGTAGAACGGTCTTCTTTCATGTCTTTCGCACATGCAGCATATAACCTTGCATCTTTCAGTGGATACACCTCAGGGATCACCTGTTGTGGAGCATCAACGAATGACATGAAACCCAACAACAGTTCTTTTCAAAGCTAATCACCACGTGATACCTCAAGACAGCACACCTTTCACCCGCACCTCTCACTCACCTGCATTGACACCTCGTTGAGACCGATTGAACAGGAACCAATTAAACAAATACAAACTAATTCAAGGAAGTCAGCCTGGGTTTACCAAAGGTAGTTCCTGTTTAACAAATCTTTTAGAGTTCTAAGAAGCTGTGTCTGATTGAGTGGATGAGGGAAAGCAGGTGGATATAGTATATCTCTACTTTTAAGAAGGCATTTGATAAAGGTACCACATTGGAGGTTGTTAGACAAAGTGAGGGCTTGTGGAGTGGCTGGTCAGGTCGCTAATTGGATTGCAAACTGGCTTAGTGGTAGGAAGCAAAGAGTGGCTGTGAGTGGGAGGATGTCTTGCTGGGAGGATGTAAGTAGTGGGGTACCTCAGGGATCAGTACTCGGACCATTACTATTCAATATTTACATCAACGATTTGGATAGTGGGGTAAAGAGTAAGCTTTCCAAATTTGCAGATGACACCAAGCTTGGAGGTAAGGTGGATAGCAGAGGGGGTGGTGATCAGATACAAGAGAGTATTGATACTTGTATAGATTGGGTAAAAGATTGGCAGATGGAATTTAACCTGAGCAAGTAAGTGTAAGGTGTTGGGGATGGGAAAGAACAATGAAAATAGAGATTACAGGATGTAAGGGGTAATTTTGGAGAGTGTCACAGAGGAGAAGGATCTGGGGGTGGTAATAGATATGGGAGGTAAGCAGGTAGGACAGTGCCAGGCAGCTATAGGAAGAACAAATCGGGTTTTAGGTTGTATTCGGAGGGGGATCAATTATAAATCAAAAGAGGTGGTGTTTACATTGCACAGGAATTTAGTGAGGGCCACATCGAGAATATTATGTGCAGTTCTGGTCACCACAGTTCCAGAAGGACATCGATGCCATCGAGAGGGTTCAGCACAGGGCTACTAGATTGATTCCGGGCCGAGCTAGACTCGGCTATGAGGAGCGGCTGAAGGAGACAGGGCTTTATACACTAGAAAGGAGACAGTTTCGAGGAGATGTGATAGAGATGTTTAAGATAATGAAAGGTGTTGATAAAATAAGTGCAGATGAATTATTCAACAGAGTAGTGATAGGATCAGGGGCCATAGCCTGAGAGTAAAGAAGAGGAGAGTTAAGACGGTACAAGGCAGGGACTTTCACTCAGAGATAGTTAATGCATGGAATGTCTCTCTTGGAAAGGTAGTGCAAGCAGAAACAGGAGATAAGTTTAAATTAGAATTCGATAGGTACCTGGAAGTTATGGAGATTGAGGGGTATGGGGATGTTGGTAGGACTTTTAGGAAGTTTGAACATTGATGAGTGATTGTGTACGGAGTTTTGTTGGTGGGGGTCTTGTCAAGGGGGTTTGTGTGGTTGATGCTGTGTGTTTTTATCAAAGCCCATGCCCCCTCCCCTGAGGGGAAGAAAATAAAACAATACAAAAACAAAAAAACAAACAAAAATATTTATTCCATTAATTAAAAACTTTTTTTTGTATTTCTTCCTTGGATCTTGTGTAGATAAATTCGTATGGTGTTCGCACAGGCATGACGGGCTGAATGGCCTCCACCTGTGTTAGATTTCCTTGTAAATTCTTGGTAAATTCCTCATATCTGAATATTTCAATTGTCACCATGCTAATAGGCCGGGTGTTGTGACTCCTATCATCAGCCCATGGCACTTCAGCAAAGGACTTCTGTGACTCCATGGGACTGACTCAACCTGTGAACTTTCCTACCAGATTTCTCCCAATGGCAAATCCTCCCTTCTGGACTTGATAACTAACTTCCTCACGAATATCTCCTGCTCTTCCTCTGCTCCAATTGCTTCATCTGATCATATGCTTCTGAAAGTCAACATCTCTCTGACTATTCTCAGAGAACTGCCTCAACGCCGGCAAGTCTGGCATTTCACTCGAGCAGATTGGCAGAGGCTTCAAGCAGCCATCTGTCTCTTTCAGACTGGTATCGCATATCTACTGCCCTCAATGTTAACTCAGCCTGGGAATTCTTCCACAGAAACCAGCTCTCTTTCTCTCATGCACAGACTCATCCCATCTTGTCTTCAATTATCCAACCCTTCTTCCCACCCATGCATGATACACTGAATCCTGTGGTGAGGCAGGTGCTCTGAAAGAGCTTGCTTTCTCTTCCTGGAAGGCAAATCATACCAAAGACAATCTCAATACATTCTAAAAAGTCCGCAACAAGTGTGTGTCCACTCTCAGGAAAGCCGGAAAACAACATCTGTCCAACCTCAAGAATGAACTTTCAAACTTGTCTCCCTCCGCTAACACCTGGTGGTGCCTTGTTCTGTCTGTTTCTGGTGTTTGCTCTCCTTCCATCCCGTTCGCTTACTTCAATGGCACCACAGTCGACTCCACTTGTGAGAAGGCCAAATGCCTCAATTCTGTGTTTTCTTCAAAATACTGTGTCCCCAAACCCTCACTTTCAGGACCCATCCTTGCCTGTCATAACCAATTACTCCTGGACTCTGTGTCTTTTGCACCTGAGAAGGTTCTTTCAACCCTTGACCCTGACTCCGCCACTGGACCGGACAGCATCAGCTCACGTGTCCTAAAAACCTGCTCTGCTGCTCTTCTACATCCTCTCTCTGCCTTTTTCACCCTGTAATTTGTGCCAGGTCATCTTCCATCTGCTTGGAAATCCACCAACGTCACTGCATTACATTAAAAAAAGGAGCAAAAACTGATCCCCTCTACTACAGATCTATCAGCTTAGTTCCAATCATCAGCGACGTCCATCATCGCAGTTGATATGAAATCATTCCTTTTCTCCAACAACCTCATCTCAGATCACCAATTTGGTTTCAGAA
Source organism: Eptatretus atami (assembly GCA_035128595.1). Classification (NCBI taxonomy): domain Eukaryota; kingdom Metazoa; phylum Chordata; class Myxini; order Myxiniformes; family Myxinidae; genus Eptatretus; species Eptatretus atami. The sequence continues at coordinate 5,140,175 of CM068954.1, forward strand.
CAGGTCACTCTACCTTGGACATGCTGCTTCTACTCATCCAACAATGGTGGAGGCCCTTAAGCCACACATGAGATCAGGGCCGTCTCTCTGGACATATGTCGTGCTTTTGATACAGTCTCGCATCTCGCCTGGCTCTCCAAACACTCTGCCTACGGCATTCAAGGCCAACTTCACACATGGCTTACTGACTTTCTCTACTCTTGTAACCAACATGTGGCACTCAATGGAATCCTTTCAGCTCCTCACCCTTTCAAGGCGGCAGTCCCCCAAGGCAGTTTTCTGAGTCTAGTCGTATTCCTAATTTTCATCAGTGATCTCTCTGACTCTCTGGAAAACCCTCTTTATCTATTTGCTGATGACTCCACCTTCTGTCATGACATCCCTCGTCCTTCAGAAAGGCAGGTTGCAGCCTCTTCCCTCTCTTCAGACCTTGGGAAAAAATCACAAGTTGGTGAAACACTTGGAATATGTCTTTCAACCCTGACAAATCTCACTCTCTCACGATCTCTCTCCAAAAGGACCGGCTGGAAAACCCTCCCACGTACTCTGTTAAGAAACCTCTTGAGGAGCGTCTCAGGAGTCATTCAAACTCCTGGGTCTCACTATCAGCCCTGATCTTTCTTGGGTAAACTATTTTTAAAAGTTGGCTTCCAAAGTCGTCCACTGACAGGGCATCCTCCATGGTACAAAGTCCTTCCTTGTCACACCTGAACTCTTATCCATCTACATAGCCTTCCTCCGCAGCCTGATGGAATACAGCTCTTTCCTTTGGGCTAGCTCCCCTGCCTCACATCTTGCTCAGCTTGACACCGTGGAAACAAATCCTTTAAGATTGTTGGAATTTCCTGCGATGAAGCTGAGTCTATGGGCCTATATATTCACCTTTGCAGACATGTCGGTGGTCTCTGTCTTCCACCACCTCGTTTCTGGCCTTGCACCGTCTGCTCTTTCCATGCTTTGTACCCCCCCCCCCTCCTGCAGGTTTCTGCAGGACACACACAGTTTACCATCAACCTACTTCTGGTAAAACTACCTGTTTAAACGATCACTGCTCACCTCGACTCATTCGTTCTCTTGTTTTTTTCCGCCTGTGGAATCAACTTCCACCTCCTCTTAAATCTCTTTTTTCCCTCAAGTCTTCAAAAACAGCTGTTCGCCACCGTCTCCCATCATCCCCAATCCAAAACCATGATCTTTTCTACCCTCGTTAGCCCCACCCAAATCCCTCCTCCTTCCAATTTTACAGTTTTCCCTCCTTGGAGTTCCCTTCTGTATCCATGTTGTCCACCCCATGCATGCGTGTTTTGCGTCCTGTTCGACTATGTATGAGCCTCGACTATGTACACTACACCAATATATATATATATATATATATATATATATATATATATATATATATATATATATATATATGAATGAAATGATTACAGATATGAGTGAAGCATTTTAACATTTTGATATTAATTTGATGAATACAACTTTGTTTAATACCTGTTACAGCTAGGGAGATGTAAAGCTGGCTCTCCAATTTGCAAGCACTTGTGTGCCAAGATATCTTTCGAAAAGAATCGGCCATTGTTTGCCAGTTCCCCAACCACATTCCAAAATGGACCATTGCATCATAAAATGTCGTTCCTCCTCGGTGCTGATGCGACCAGCAGTCAGAATCGATGAATTTCATCCACACATTCATTAATTAGATTGATCGATCCATGGATAGTCTTTATATCTCCCTATCCGTTTATCTATTGTGTCGCGGTTAAGAATATCCATCGTGCTCGGATCAACTAAATGTCCAACTTCATCCTCTCTCCATGCTTGGATGTCTCATCAAAAAGGATCAAGATTGTTGGTGATGCTCCAGCAAATCTCATTGCTTCTCCAACAGAAAAAAAAAAACCCAGAAACTCTTTCATAATTGTTTCATACCAGCGGGTGGCAGATTAGAAAGAGAATGCCCAGTAAGGTATACTTGAGCGAAGCACTCGCTGATTGTTAGTGTTTGAAAGGACAGGAGCCTCGGTGCAGCTCCAGGGAAAGCAACACATCAGACAATGATGGCTGATTTTTTTTTCCCCCCATCTGGCTTGAGAATTTTGAGAACACTTTACTGAAAGACCGGAGCCCTGGAAGGTAGTCTACGAAACGATTCGTATTCCTTATTTGTTTCGTTATTTATTTATTCTTTGGGAGTAGATGTTGCAGCCAAGCAGAGGCCCATGGTGCATTCGTGCCTTGTTTATGATGTGTACATTATTTATATTTAATATTCTTCGTCCCGGCTTGTGAATTATGCAGCGATTTGTGCATGGTGCAGCAATGGAAGTGCATCACACCAAGCTGAGAAAGAGTCCTTAACCCTGAAGGAAATGCTTGCTGATATCCTGCTGTTACTGAGGCCCGGCCAAACATTACTCAGCCTCGGCGCAGACCACAGTGCATTGCGAATTCCTTCTTGGGCCATAAACCTGAAATTGCCACTGGTATTAGGCTGAGGCCTGGGGAATTGTGTGATATTGCGTGAATTAAATGCCATACGGCTCAAAAACTCATGAAAAAGGAATGAATCGTCGTGGTGCATACGGACGCAGAGTGCAAACATAGTATTCCATTACGTGGGGTCTTTTGGATGAATTGTAGCTCCTCAAGTGCTTTATAATGTTTTACAGACCTTCCAGCCAAGAAAAAGATTTTGGGAAAGATGACAGAGAGCTGGAATTGATTGTGTTCCACCGTATTTGGGTCCGTTACCTAAAAATATCGCCAAAGGGGGCACCGCGGTGTACTTTGAAACATGACAAAGAGGAAGATGGCAGGATGTGGAATAAGTTTGAACATAACTGTGACCTTGAGAATCAAATGAAGGTCAAATTGATGATGGACGAATGACATGAAACCAAAACGAATGGACACTTCCAATGTTAAATGGAACGTGTGACGTGTAATGTTCGTGATAATCAAGTTAATTGGCAAAACTGATTGATTTGTTTTTCCAACAACGAAAAAATATTTGCACTTTAAGTTGACATCACACAATGTAATGTTGCTGCCTCTGTCTGTTCCTGCTTTGGAAATCAAAATAATAATATTGCAAGCTCAGGTTTAACTTTGATTGAACTTCAGTGAGTTTATGGCTTGGATAAGGACAAAATAATAAAGAACGAGAACGGTACTCGAGAGAGCGCACACCTCCGCCAGGCTGACCAGTTTACACTTCATATCCCACTGATAGGCCGGATCGGCATCCGGGTCTTCAACGAAATTGAATCAATGTTCCTGTCACATGTCACATGCAAAGTTTTATCCGAATCTGTCCATAACCCTTTGAGATACCCTGCTATATACCTTTTTCGCCTTAGCTCTCAATGCTGAAGAATCAATAAAATTTAAAAAAATAAAAAAATTCTCGTATCTGGATCCGGATCTTCACCAAAATCGAACCAACATCCTTGTCGCACACCCAACCCATCCACCACATTTTATCTAAATCCGTCCATAACTTTTTGAAATATCCTGCTCACGGACAGACAGAGACAGACAGACAGAGACAAGCAGACAGGGGTGAAAACATCCGCTCGATACACTTTCGGTGGGGGAGGTAATAATGGTGTTCGGACCATCGGTAATAATGGTGCTTGGGACACCGTTTCTGGTACGACCTTCTCGATGCACTTCAGGAAAAACTAAGAGTGGAGCACAAAGTGGAGTCGGATGACTACTCGGATCTGAGGGATCAATCTGGAACCAATATCAAAGATCATGTTTATAAATTTCCACATTCATTTGATGATTTAGGAAAACGGTATGGCACAAAATGATACTGCCATCTTAATCAAGAACTTCATCAAGAACTTCTTCACACGCTGTCCAATCTTCATCGTCTTCACACCACCATCTTCATCAAGAACGTCTTCAGGCCACTATCTTCATCAAGCACTTCTTCACACTACCATCTTCATCAAGAACTTCAGCAGGAATTAATTACTGTGCTTGTCGTCATCATCATCATCATCATCATCATCCACCATTATGTGACTTTACATTTTTGAACTGGAGAGTTCATAGAATATGCTACCCCGTGTAGTGTTCAGGTAGATACTTCAACTTTAATAAAATACTGACATCAAAGATCGTTTTTTAAAATCGGGAAGTTTAGCACCACTGATGTAGTCTTATATACCACCCTTATACACTGTAATAAGACGACGTTGAGTCGCAATTTCGGAGATGGAGGCTTGATTGCTTGCTATATAACGCAGCGTCAATCAGCATTGCACATCGCCATATGTGCGATTTATACATTGCACATTGCCTCTTCTTCACCCCGATACTGCACCCTCTCACATGCCACTCCCTCTCATGCTATATATCGATATATTGAGGTTCTTGTAGGTATTATGAAGGTTATTTATGTTCTCCAGAGTTCAAGTATCTCATTCATTTTGAGTAAAGGTTTAAGAGGTTTAATAAATAAATTCCGGGTGTTACTGACATTTTACCCAGTGTCTATTAGTCTATTACATCACCCGATCTAACACGGTACAAGAGTTTTTCATGCCTGTTGTTTGTGTCCTTTATAATGTCCTTAAAAACAGTACGTTTCCTGTTTGGAATGATTTTGAATTCTGTTCAACTGCCAGACATTATCTAACTCCTCTGTGCGCATGTGCGGTCGGGATGAATTCAAAGCCAAAGTAGGGTAAAACGAGAAACTTGTCTTCCTATTCAGGTTCCGATTCGTGTACAAAATTTGTTCCTCCATCATAAACTGATAACACAGACAGACGGATCAACATGAACCAATTGCTTAACCGTGCTTTTTGTTTCGCGTGTGCGGGGTAATCAGCATCTTCATTTTGAAATTTCGTCATCATCCCCTGGGTTTACCTGTTCGTGTTCCCATGTGAATCTCTGGCTATGATGTTGGTAACCCAGGTTCAAATCCCACATGCCATTTGTGTTTGTCCATCAGCATCCAGTGCTGTGATAGTAATTCATGTGATCGTACACTAACATCTTTCACCTTTATGTGATATTTGTCCGAGTTCTTCCAACAGTTTTAGATCACAAAATAAACGTTTTTGTTTTTCTTTTTCAATATAATTTGAAAACGTGTTTTGTTCATTATTAAGTACCTGTAGCGTATCGTTGGTGCTGCAAGTGAGTACGTGTGCGGTATTCAAAATGTTCTATCAACGAGACGCTCACCACAACGCTCCAGAAAACGTCATGTATTTTATTTATTACTAGACGACCCGTGAACCCGTTGGGTTTCCCGTTGGGTCCCGTTGTGACAGCGGTTGATAAAAAAAATCATTTCAAAAATAATAAGAAAACAAAAAGATAGCTCCAGCAAACTATACTGCTGAGGTTGTTTGCATTGATCAAATAATCCCGAAGAGTACTTGACTGAATCGGGAATGATTTTTAAATAATTTTTCGTTGCCCCATTTGAATGAAACTTGATATCTGCACACCGCAGGAGAATGGTGAGTAAGGTGGCCCTAAAATTTTTGTGCTATCGTGTACCGTTTTGGCTGTATTTCGGGACATACATACATACATACATACATACAAGATGAGAGTTTTAGTAATATTTAGATTCAATGTACAAGTAAAATGATTATTAATATTTTATCACTAATTATTATGCATAATAATATGTTGAAAAATAAACAAGGGCATTTATATTAATGGATTATTTCAGAACGTTATTTCGATTGTAGAACCAACCCTTTGATGAACATCCCTTGTTCAATGTAAGTGAGAGATTGATCAGCTCATGTGGTGTGGGAAGAACAGACCCAATGGCCTCTTCCTGTGTCTCACTTCTCTTGCACATCCTTTTATCCCAAAAGCATGTAAGGTTATCAAATCGACGACTTCTTTAACAACCTCATTTTTCCCCACCTTCTTGTGGGGTCGGCCATGGAAGGTTTTCGTCCCAAGTCTTTTACGAACTGGCTGGCCAGGCCCGCTCGACTCGAGGTTATTTCGGCAGGAATTTGACTTTTTCTCAAGGTGCTGGCGATGATCTGCTTATTCTTCATGAAAGACACCCAAGGATTTTTAATGTCCATTAATTAACGCTAGCAAATGGGACACCCAGCTTAACATACATCCGAGGGACAGTGCACCTTGTGATGCCATGCCCTCCCTTCTGAAACACCGATTCGACCGTTTATTGTCGGGTCTGGAATCGAACCCACACTAGACAACTCAAAAGTAAGGGTGCCATCTCTACACCAACCTGTCGGATTAGTGGGTGTCAAACTTGTAATATTATTATTTGAAAAAATATGGAACACGTTCAGTAAAAAATGACTTATTTACCAAATAATTCCTGCTTTACCATTGGCTTCAAAAATGTTCAACATTGATTCCTGATTGGAGATGTGGTGGTGTTGCTACAAGTAAGAGTACCAATACAATGATTCATTCATTCATTCATGGTGAAACGAATTGGGATCATTCGTCCACAAGCTTATTCGATCTCTGCAGTTTCGGCTTGAAGGATCACTTTTTCAAGAATGTGATTTCAAAAACATCTCCATGCCACTTTGACAGGTAACTAGAATCATCCGAGCACCTGAATACAAGGTGCGCCTCCTGGGTGCCATAATTTGAGATTGAATGATATTTCAATCCGTGTCTTTATGCGAAGGCTCGTCTAGATCGGGGTACAACTGCTGCTTTCAGCCAGTATGGATAACAATCTCTGCGAGTTGGTGAAAACGAGGATGGATAAACCGCAAATCTGACAAAATCCCAACCACAATACCTTTTGGAAAGGCAGGCGTTTGGGCCTTGGCCACGCATCAACTAAACAATGGAAGCAATCCTTGTACCCCAACCCCTAAATCTAACACACATGTCTGATATGTCAGTATGTTATTCGAAAGGATGGAATAGGATTTTCAATAACAACCAAGCACGTATGTGATTGGAGAGGTGAGCCTACTCGAGCACATAGTAACGCGTTCCCAAACAAGGTGGATATGGTTGAGTGGAAACATTCATCCCAATCCGAACTACCAACAAGTCATGACCACTCTTGAAGCATGAAGTACGATATCACAACTACAAACACTTTCTGTGTCTACCATAGAATATTGAACAACATTTGAATTATTGGGCCGAGTATCTCAGATGGATTACATCGATGGTTTTGAGGTCTTATAGCAATTATAGCATTACATCGATGGTCTTATAGCAATGAGGGTTTTTAAAATGATATGATGTTTCCAATGCCACCGTAATGGGATTGTCTTTTAGGGCGTCGTTGGTAGTTTTGTATTTTCACTTGTTCATGCTCACAGGTGTATTTATGGCTTCTTGTATGGCATTCTATGGGCTGTTGCTTTCCCCCAGCACTCGACGTGCACGACCGTGGTAACTCGCTGCAGCCTCGTTCATGAGTCACGCTTAAATTGCATCTCTGTGCCTCACTTGTAATTTAGCCACACGTTCAAGCGTGCTGACTGTACGTAATAAAAATGCAAATGTTTTTCGGGTTTGCAGGTCCTTCTGTTGTTGGGCCTTCTGAGTAAGACGCACACACGGCTGCAGCCATTGGTGATGCGGAAGCGGCCGCAGGTTCACCATACATTGCATTGTAGTGGAACAGACAAAACATGGCAACCATGTTCGAGACAAGTCCTGAAATACTGCATCGCATTCCATAACACAGTAATTACTATCATGGATCGGCTCGCTACGCTCGCCTCACCATACGTCGTCGCAGAGATTGACATCACAGATTTGCTTTGTTGTCATTATTTACACCAATCATAATAAAACATTTCTTTTCGACAAATTTATTTGTAATAATATAAGGGTATGTTCTTTTGAACATATGAGTCCCCTAGGACCACCAGGTGGGGCTATGAATAGATACACAGCGGTAGGTGCTGCCGCTAGGCGAGTAGATGTTTAGCAGCGTCATCATGGTTGGAGTCTCGCATATAATATATTAGCGCGATTAAAAATACCGTTTTTTCCTCGCATCTTCATGTCTGTCAAAAAACCAGTGTCAAGGTGCACAACTACAGCTCATAACCTATCCATTGAGGTGTTTTTCGCCCCCCCCTGCTTTCCCGTTTTCACGCCACTGTCCACACAAAATTCATCAATCAATTCTATACAGAGTCCGGGGGACTCAATTAGTGATATTATATTTATTTGAAATTTATTTGTGATATAAAAAGGTTCAAGTGGTCTAAATGGTCAAAGGTCTAAACTGTCTAATCTGTCTGAAGGGTGTAAGGAGTCGAAATGGTGTTAAGGTCTAAGGAGTCGAAAGGGTCTCAGGGGTTTTTGGATCTTCAGGGTCTTTTTGGGGTCTTTGGTGACTTTTGGGTCTTCAGGGTCTTTTGGTCCTCAGGGTCTTTTGGGTCCTCAGGGTCTTTTGGGTCTTAAGGGTCATGGTGAATTAACGTTCAAACAGGACGTGATTAATGGGCATATAGTTTCACGACTTCCTGGATTGACACGGCTTCACCGCCTTTATATATATAATATATATATATATATTATATATATATGTATATGTATATATATATATATATACGTATATATATACATATATATGCATATATATACATATATATATATACATATATATAATATATATCTATATACATATATATATTGTTACGGAAATGGCCCTTAATGGGAATACTAAGTATAGGATTAGCTCAGATCCCCATTAAATGCCTGTTTAGATAGGTGGTTTGGTATAAGGGACGATATGTGTGTGTCGGGAGGTGTAAAAGACTTTTTATGTTCATACGGTGGTGAAACGAGAAATGATTCTTTTTCCTCTCCTGTACGAACGGAAGAGGTGTGGCCTGGACAGGAAGTGATGCGAAGGGGCGGAGCTTTTGGTCAGAGAGTTGCCGCGACAGACGTGTGTCGAGCGAACGAAAGAGAGAAAAGAAAGCAGTAACAAAATCATCGGGGTGTGGGGACAGTCGCTCTTGAGGAGCGACGGGTTGTGAAAAGCGAGAGAAACAACGAGGCCTCAGGTTGAGGCTTCGTTCTGAGCTTGGGAAACTGCAGTCGGCTTTGAGAAGCTGCCTGGACGTGGAGGCGACAATCGACTCGTACGGGGAGGTGAACGACCGATTCGGCCTGCGTCTGGCCGTGGAGCCTCCGTACTTGTCTCACACCAACGGCTCGTCACGTTTGCCGATCTGCTGGCCGGAGGCCGTCAACTCGACTTGGGCCTTGTCTGGAGGACAGGCCAGGCCGGGATTTGTGTGCTGGACCCTGGAGAGAGATCGGCAGTCTCGCATCGTCGACGTTGCGTGGAGCCAGAACGCGCTGAGGAGAACGTGCGCACGCGGTGTCTTGCGCAGGAAAGGCACTGCGCCGCCATTTCTTGCTGCGCGGCACGTTCGAGCGGGTTTCGAATCCGTGGACACCCGCTTGTTTGTTACGAGTGACATTCGTGCTTTTTGGACGCTTTCCTCTCGTCCATGAGCCATCACCAAGTACTCTGTCTGCATGCATGCTGTTTGTCTGTCTGTTTTGTCTGCACCTGTTGTATAAGGCATATTTCTTAGTGATCCCTCGAAACCTTTGACCGTGGTTCCCTAGTTAAGAACGGGTTGATTGTTAATAAAACCATTGTCGTGTTTATTGCTTGTGTTGTGATCCCTGATGTCCCCAATAAATCTGGTTAATTCGTATGCAGTTGCCACTATGGATTAATTTGTGTCGCGTCGAGGAACGATCCGTTTGATTGGCATATAAACCAAAGTGGTTACAGACTGGTAGACCCCGCTTGGTCACTGACAAAGCCAGTCTGTAACCAGGGGTTCTATCTCCCCAACTGGTAAGGTTCAGGATTACGTTGGTATCGCGATTGAAGACGCGTGACCCGAGGCCTGTGGCGAGCCGGCCGGCGTTATAGACTCCCGGAGACGGCGGTGGCGAGGCTGGCCCCTAGGACCGGGTCAGATTCCCGCCACCCGGATCCGCAACATTTGGTGTCAGGAGTGGGATATTGGACCAGTGTGCATTTCGCACCCCGGAAATTGGTTACGAAAAAAAAAACGGTCCAGATTTGATTTGATTTTGTGTTTGAGCGAAACGGAGGAAAAACTTGCAAATTATAAAGAAAATGGAGTCACAAAATGGCGGCGCGGCCTCATCTCGGCGCGAGATGAAGCGAGAGAGGGCTATTATAGCGCAACAAACGGCAAGGCGCGAAGGAAACGCTCCCGCCCACTGGTTCAGGCCGCGTGGACACGGTATACGCCGGGGCAGACGAATGAGGACGCCAACGCATTCATTCATGAGCTTCACGGACGATTGTCGGATGCCTTGGACCAGTGGAGGTGTGCCGATGACTATATAGAAGAATTGCAGATTGAATTGGACGAGGCACAGCTGCGCAGCAGACGAGGTTCAGGAGGATTGTGTGCACGGGAGTCACAACAATTGGCCGATGCACAGGAACAAATTTGGGGGCTGGAAAAGGACTTAGCCAGCGCAGACTGGGTTCATGAGGATTATGTGCACACGGAAGCACAACGATTGGCTGTGCACAGGAACAAATTCAGGAGCTGGAAGAGGACTTAGCCAACACAGTCGAGGGACTACGTGGAGAAAAGAAATACGTAGAGTGGCTTACCATTGTGTTGGAACAGGAGAAGAGCGAACGGAACAAAAAAGTAGAGAAGGAGCAAATTAGTAACTCCCAGGATAAAAAGAACTTGGAAGAAGAATTGGAATTAAAACAACTGAAAGGAGGACGTAAGATCAGGCAGTCAGAAAAGAGAAAGCCTAGAACGGAAGATAAAAAGAGAAGAGGAACATCTGGAGGAAAGGAAGGAAGAATTGTTGGAAAAGTCGAGACAGTTCAAGAAACTACAGGAAGAAATGAGGAAAGTAGAGGGGAGTACCATAAGTTGGAACAAGAGAAGAGCAAGCTGAACAAAAAAACAGAGGAAGAGCAAATTAGTAATTCCCGGGATAGAGAGAACTTGGAAGAAGATGGAAAAACAAGCTGGAAAGGGAAAATCGGAAACACGATTTGGAATTGAGACAACTGAAGGAAGAGGTAAGAACAGGCAATCAGGAAAGAGAAAGCCTAGAACGGAAGGTAAAAAGAGGAGAGGAATTTCAGGAACAACGAAAGGAATCCGTAAGGAAATGACGAAATGGTGAGGGAAGCATTGGAAAGTGGTGTGGAGATGAGGAAGACATACCGTAAGAAAATGGACGAAATGAGGGAGGAAGCATGCAAATTGAGAGAGGAATTATGGGAAAAACTTCTGAGTTACAGAAACACCAAAGCAGGGAGAGGGAACTACAAAACGAGCTGAGGATGTTAAGAGAGGAAAGAACGAGAACGGAGAATGAAACGTTAAGGAACCACACTGTGCAGATCGAACAATTAGAAGTCAAGGCCAGATTAAAGAATGAGATGCAAGAAAGAGTAGTGAAGGAACAACGAATGAGACAGGAAAAGGAAATCAGCCAAATGAAGGAAACGATGAGATTGGAGAATGAGAAGCAAGAAAGAGTAGAAAAAGAACAAGGAATGAAACAGGAAAAGGAGATCAACAAAATGAAGGAAACGATGAGATTGAGAAGGAAGAACATGAGAGACAGTGGATAGAAAACAAAAAGAACATGGATTTGAAATTGAACAACTAAAGGAAAAGGCAAGGTTGGAGTACGAGGAGATAGTGAAAGAACAACGAACGAAACAGGAAAGAGAATCAACCAATTGAAGGAAACGACGAGATTGGAGAAGGAAGAACAAGAGAGACAATGGGAGAGGAAACAAAAAGAAGGACAAGAACAACTAAAGGAGAAAGCAAGGTTGGAGTATGAGGGATAGTGAAAGAACAACGAATGAAACAGGAAAGGAAATCAACAAAATGAAGGAAACGATGAGATTGGTGAATGAAGAAACTGAGAGACGGTGGTATAGAAAACAAAAAGAAAATGAATTTGAGGTTGACCAGCTAAAGGAGAGAGCAAAGTTGGAGTCCACGGAGATGGAAAAACTCCGGAAGATAACGAACAACTCAAAAGGCTCGGAGAGGAAGAACGACTCGAATGGAAAAGAAAACGGAGCCAGGAAGTAGAACAGCACCATAATGTGGGATGTGTGATATCACCACAGGAGTAATGTTGGTGGTGCGGAACTTGATTGACATCACTCGTCGGATGACACCACACTTAGAGCAAACCCTGGTGATTGAGACATTGAGGGAGTATGCGGGTTGTTGACGAATGAGATACATTTTGAGCAGGTCCAGCATGTGGAGCTGACAGCCCCAGAGGAGTATGGCGAATCAATGATGAGCAACCTGCTGGAGAGAAGCGACCGGACAGAGGTGACTCTGGAACGAAGCAGGTACGTGGGCACATGCATACATGGTGCGGACAATGAGCTTAAGGTAGAAATTGAATTTATGTTAACGAAGGACTCTGTCCGAGGGGTGCACGTGTGCGTGACCCCTGAATGTGTGTGTGGAGTGCCTGTGAACGAATGCTGTGAGCCACAGTCCAGACTACGCACGCGGTATGTGCTGCCGAGGCCGAAGTGTGTGTCGGTACTCACCTGGCGGTCGAGAATGTAGCCCTGGAGTGCGAGGCAGTTGGTCAGTACACAGGCAAGGTTGAAGGAAGGTGTGAATGTCAACACGTAACCTTGGAATGTGTGCAGTCTGCTGTGTGTGGGAGTCTTGAGCATGGAATGAGTGGTGACATGGGAAATAGGTTTGAGGTGCAAGGGGAAATAGAAATGCCACCAAGACAGAATTTGAGCCAGGGGACAGAACCATAATGGACAGCTCCGCATGGGTTCTTAACAGAGTTGGAGGTGCTGCATCCAGGAGCAGTTTTAGATTGGATTTTAGAAATCCAATTTACAAATTGGATTTTAATTTCTCTAACAGCCTCACAGGAACTTTGGGGTAGAGCGCAGATGAGGGCAGGCGGCACTGGCGTGTGTCACTTGGTCTTCGACCTTTCTGAGCACACGAGTGGTTTGGCTAGCTGAGTGGGGTTTATCTGTCTTGAGAGAGTTGTGGAGAAGAGGGGGAGGCCGCCTCCCCAATTGGGGTTTACCCGATTTCCGTGAACCCTGGAGAAGAGGTGGAGGCCATTCCACCTATTGGGGTTTACCTGATTTCCGTGAACCCTGGAGAAGAGGGGGAGGCCGTTCCACCGATTGGGTTCACTTGATTTCCGTGAACCCTGGAGAAGAGGGGGGGCCGCTCCACCGATCGGGGTTTACCTGATTTCCGTGAACCCTGGAGAAGAGGGGGAGCCGCTCCACCGATCGGGTTTACCTGATTTCCGTGAACCTGGAGAAGAGGGGGAGACCGTTCCACCGATTGGGGTTTACCTGATTTCCGTGAACCCTGGAGAAGAGGGGGAGGCCGCTCCACCGATCGGGGTTTACCTGATTTCCGTGAACCCTGGAGAAGAGGGGGAGGCCGTTCCACCGATTGGGCTTACCTGATTTCCGTGAACCCTGGAGAAGAGGGGGAGGCCGCTCCACCGATCGGGGTTTACCTGATTTCCGTGAACCCTGGAGAAGAGGGGGAGGCCGTTCCACCAATGGGGGTTTACCTGAGTTCCGTGAACCCTGGAGAAGAGGGGAGGTCATTCACCGATTGGGGTTTACCTGACTTCCGCGAACCCTGGAGAAAAGGAGGGGTAGATCATGGCCCCCATTGAGGCGTGACCCCTTTGAGCTGTGGTGGAAAGGCGGCGGGCTCATGTAATGGGTAATGAGGGATTCGTTCCCTCACTCCCCGTCCAATGAGCCAAAGAGGCAGGCCATATGGGGATGTGAACATTTTGATTGGAAATTGTACAAAAGTGATTGCAGATTGAGAGATGACAGAAGGCATAAGGGTGGCACGAGTGGATTTGGGTGATTATTAAAAAAAAGTGGTGGAGACATTACAGGCAGAGCGTTAGACACACCTGAAACAAGTGGATGACAAAGAGTGGCTTGTTTGAGGAAGGATTGAAATGCCTGGTTGGAACCATGCAGAGGTTCCATGGGGCTGGTGAAGAGATTTTGATGTCTCATTTAAAATGTTGGAAATAACGATTAGGGCAGTATGGAGGACGCCAACGGACGACGGACGTAGAGACAAATTAATTGGGTTTGATGAAAAAGTATACTAGTTAAATTTGATGACAAGTGGGATCCGAGGGACTGGTGTGTTTTTGGTTTTCACATAAACGTGAAAGGTGTTGGATGTGTTGTGGACTGGGTGTGCGGCACTGTGGAATGAATGACTAAAGTGTTTGGGTGAATGGCGTGGTGGTGCAGATGAGGAGAGTGAGTGGAACAACGTACCCTGTCCGTAGGAGTCTCCTAACCAGGTTGGTGTAGGTTAGGGGGACTTAGAGGATTCGACATGGATTCTGGCTGCTGTTCCATTGTGCAGGTGGACTGCGAGGGGTAGGTGCAGGCCAAGGTATGGGGATACTGGCTGGTAGTGTGACATGGTATGGGAAGTTGGTGAGTCGGGAAATAGGGCAGCAGGGCTTTGGGGTTCCTGGCAGGTGAAGGCTGTCAGAGGTGCCAGGAGAGCACTGTAGGGTTCAGTGCCAGGAGAGCACAGTATGGGTGCTATGAGAGCACAGTGTAGGTGCTATGAGAGAACAGTATGGGTGCTATGAGAGCACAGTATAGGTGCTATGAGGGCACAGTATGGGGGCTAGAGAGAGCCACCCCTTAGTTAGGAGCGCCAGAAGCACGCTCAGGTGAACCCCGAGGTCGCTGGGTGTCCTCCACCCCGATTGGAAGCAGGCAACGAGGCCTAGTAGTCGTCACACTCCCCAGCCAGCGAGTTATGCCTGGCACCACCAAATGGAAAAGACAAAGAAGGGCCTTGCCAGGTTTAATAGAATGGAACAGTGGGCCAGGTCGGAAAAAGATGGGTTATTAGGATCATTCTAGCCATAGCAGGGTTTGTTGCATTGTCCAGAACTAAAAGTAAATGGTTAGGTTCGATGGACTCTCCTCCGCACCATTCATGTGTGACACTTGGTATGAGTAGTGTTGATGGGAGAATTTGTTGGCAAGGGCCAGGCTAGGTCACCCTCTCCAAGTGCCAGAGAGGCCACCAGTATGTCATGAGCACACATCCACGAAGATAACAGTTGAGTAGAAACACACATCCTGTCTGTAAAAGAAAAAAAAAGAGAGAAAGAAAAAACAAAAGGAGAACTTAACCAAAACAAGTCAGGCAAGGAAGGTTAAGGGTACACTCCATCTCACCTGGTCTGAGGTCATCACACCCATTTGCGTCCTCAAGAAGCCTCTGAACTGCATTTGTTTACCATCGATGTCACCGTGCCACCATTGCTGTGTCACCTGCTGTCCAACGCAGGGCTTGTTGCCTGCTGCTGCTTGTGAGTAGGCCATATGGGCCGAGCATTTTTGTGGCCATTGAGGCCAAAGTGCTTTTGTGGGCCGTTGCGCCGAAGATTTGTGCCATTTGTGGGCTCAGTGAGCCGAAGGACTCTTTGTGATATTAGGCCACTGGGCCGAACTGAACTCACCTGGTGAGAGGCCAATAAGGCCACGAAGTGAGGAAACCCTCAGGGGTAATGGACAATACTGCCGGGAGGGGGCATGAAGGAGCGAACACGTGAAAGAACTTTGAACCTTTGAATGTTCTGCTCCTATGCAAATGTGGTGTTAAAAGTAAAATTGAATGCCCCTCCGTTCAAATCCATAATAGAATGTTAACTACTGTGCATAAAGTGTAAATTTGTTTGTTAGATTGGTGACCCGACACACTAGGATAGGGACATGCCAATCTTACTGTGACACTTTAATTTTTGGAGTTAAGTGCTTCCCATGTTGTGGGTTAGAGTAAATGGGAGATCTCTGCTGTACGTTAGACAGGGCCATTGCCGTGGGCTGCCCCAGATGGAGCTCGGAGAGCCTCGGGAGAGAGGTGGGGTAGTGTTACGGAAATGGCCCTTACTGGGACTACTAAGTATAGATTACCTCAGATCCCCCATTAAATGCCTGTTTAGATAGGTGGTTTGGTATAAGGGACGATATGTGTGTGTCGGGAGGTGTAAAAGACTTTTTATGTTCATACGGTGGTGAAACGAGAGATGATTCTTTTTCCTCTCCTGTACGAATGGAAGAGGTGTGGCCTGGAAAGAAGTGACACGAAGGGGGGAGCTTTTGGTCAGAGAGTCGCCGCGACAGGCGTGTGTCGAAGCGAACGAAAGAGAGAAAGAAAGCAGGAACAAAATCATCGGGTGTGGGGACAGCCGCTCTAGAGGCGCGACGGGTTGTGAAAAGCGAGAGAAACAACGAGACCTCAGGTTGAGGCTTTGTTCTGAGCTTGGGAAACCGCAGTCGCTTTGAGAAGCTGCCTGACGTGGAGTCGACAATCGACTGCGTACGGGGAGGTGAACGACCGATTCGGCCTGCTCTGGCCGCGGAGCCTCCGTACTTGTTCACACACCAACGGCTCATCACGTTTGCCGATCCGCTGGCCGGAGGCCGTCAACCTCAACTTGGCCTTGTCTGGAGGACAGGTCAGGCCGGGATTTGTGTGCTGGACCCTGGAGAGAGACCGGCAGTCTCGCATCGTCGACGTTGCGCGGAGCCAGAACGCGCTGAGGAGAACGTGCGCATGCGGTGACTTGCGCAGGAAAGGCACTGTGCCGCCATTTCTTGCCGCGCGCACGTTCGAGCGGGAGTTCGAATCCGTGGACACCCGCTTGTTTGTTACGAGCGACATTCGTGCTTTTTGGACGCTTTCCTCTTGTCCATGAGCCATCACCAAACTCTGTCTGCATGCATGCTGTTTGTCTGTCTGTTTTGTCTGCACGTGTTGTATAAGGCATATTTCGTAGTGATCCCCTCGAAACCTTTAGACTGTGGTTCCCTAGTTAAGAACGGGTTGATTGTTAATAAAACCATTGCGTGTTTATTGCTTGTGTTGTGATCCCTGATGTCCCCAATAAATCTGGTTAATTCGTATGCAGTTGCCGCTATGGATTAATTCGTGTCGCGTCGAGGAACGATCCGTTCGATTGGCATATAAAACCAAAGTGGTTACAGACTGGTAGACTCCGCTCGGTCACTGACAAAGCCAGTCTGTAACCAGGGTTTCTATCTCCCAACTGGTAAGGTTCAGGATTACATTGTATCGCAATTGAAGACGCGTGACCGAGGCCTGTGCCGAGCCGGCCGGCGTTATAGACTCCCGAGACGGCGGTGGCGAGGCTGGCACCTAGGACGCGGTCAGATTCCGCCACCCGGATCCGCAACAATATATGCATATATAGTTATGGTTCTCGGAACCGTATGCATTCAAACATACAGCTGACCCAAAGTTAGTTATGCTTAAGTATATGTGTAGACAGATTCCCTCCTCGTGTTTAGTGGGAAATCGAAGGGGTGTGTTGCGATGTTTTTTTAGTTAGGGTAATAAATCTTTATATCCCATCCCCCATCACGATCCACTGTCCACCTGCTGTATCCGAAGGCCCGTTGGCCGGGGCAAAATCTTTGTGTTGTGCCTTCTTCTTTGATGAGTGCAGACACGTGTGGAGGGGGGGGGGTCAGGTTTCTCCTGGCATGGCCGAAACCCTGCCCAGAAAGGGCGGACCCATGGAGGCCCTGTCCAATCAGGGCGGACAGTGGCGTCGGCTTCACCAAGGCCCCTCCCCGCTGAGAGAGATTCTATAATTACGAAGCGATCCTCAGCGTAGAGTCCTTGGCTGGGAGATAAATTACGGCACCATCCTGAGAGGGTAGAGAGAGAATTCGTGTGGTTCGGCCGTGTTAGCTGGAGTCTAGGTTGGAGAGAAACAGCGTTGGAGGAGACAGTGGTTGGAGTGAGACGGTTGAGTCGCGGGTTGCCAAAGAAAGAAGGAGGGTCGTGACGGGAGGGTCTGCCCGCGTCTCGCCTCAGCGGCCCGTCTGTTGCGCCGGTTCGAGGTGCCCGATCTTGACCGGGTCTCTCGTGGGTCCTGTCGGAGCCCTGATCCCTGTCTCGGACTCCGCTCTGCTCCACCCGGCTCCTTCACGGACACGGTCTCTGCGCGCGTGTGGCTGTGGGCCGAGCTGCATGACCACTGGCAGGTGCCGCACCACAGAGCATCCCTTCCCTCCAACGTGCAGGTACCCCAAAAGAACTGTGACCTCAGCTCACCTCCTCTCTGGCTGGGGGGTCCTTTGCAATACACCTGGTTTATTTTCGTCTGAGTGCGCGTCTGAGTGTGTGGCGCCGTCTTTAAGTAGAACTGTTTAAGTGTTTGATCATTGTAAATCTTGCCTGTATATCCCGGATAAGTCTGCTCTGAGTCCTTTTGTAAGTTGATTGTAAATAAACCATTATTAAAATGTTCCCAGTTCGTTTTCGTCTTTTCCTTCATTGGTCAGCATGGTTCGGATGTGAGTTTAGCCGGGTTTTTATACCCGATAATCTGTTCATTCTAGCCGGTACATTCTTGGTAGTTCCGCTGGCTGCATCCGATCCGAGTTGGTAGTTGGTACCTACCGTATTTGGTAGAGTGATCCGGATCGGGCAAGGCGTACCGAGGGCGTGGTTCCCCGGTAGACACCGCGTGGTTAATTAGGTAAATTGGTTCTAGACAAAAAGACCATACCTACGCGGTGGAGATATTGGCGTCCACGGTCGGTTAAGCGACCCGCCGCGTCACGGAATTATCCGAGAGCGAGGCCTACAATTCTGGGAGTCTGGTGGAGACGACGTAACTTCCCCACCTCGCGGTCGTTCTCGCCACCGATCCCTGGCCCGCAACAAATACAGGGTGTCCCAAAAAAAGTACTCATTTTGGCTTCTCATAACTCATTGAATTTTTCATTTATTTTCAGATCAAATTACCGTAATAATGGCAGAAGTACGACTAGGTTTTGAAGAAAGGAAATTTATCATAAAGTGCTACTGGAAGCACGAAACATCATGGAAGTGCAAAGCAATTTAGAAGACATTTTCACAAAGTTCCACCAACGCGGACGCACCATTGCTCGCATCCGAGATAAGTTTGAAACAGATGGAACTGTGCATGACGTCCATAAGGAGCGTTCAGGAAGCCACGGTCATCAACCACCCCCGCAAAGGAAAATCAATTGCTGGAAACCCTCCACCGATCCCCACGGAAATCTGTACGACAAATGGCTCTTGAGACAGGAATCCAAATCAAGCGCCATCGCATTTTGAAGCGAATTAATTGGAAAAGTTACATTCCAACATTAATCCACGCTCTAAATGAAGAGATCCTGACCGGAGAGCTGAATTTTGTGAGTGGTACCTGGGCAAATGGAAGAAGATGCAGCATTTCCATCAAAATTGTTTGGAGCGATGAGGCAGCTTCAAGTTAAATGGCTCAATTAACCGACACAATTGCACCTACTGGGCTCTGAAAATCCCATGTTACTATGGAACACCATTTAAACTTACCAGGGGTTACGTGTGGTGTGGGATATCAGCATTGGGCATCCTAGGGCCATTCTTTTTTGACCAAACTGTCACTGGGGATGTTTACTTAAACTTGCTGCAGGAATCCGTGGTCCACGTGTCGAAGAGATATTTGGTGACGAAGAGATTTACTTTCAGCAAGATGGAGCACCTCCCACTACCACCGTGATGTAAGGGCTCTATCTCGAAGCAACTTTTCCGAACAGATGGATTGGGCAAAGAGGTAGTGTTGAATTCCCTGCGCGTTCCCCAGACCTCACTCCAATGGACTTCTTTTTATGGGGATATCTCAAAGATAAGGTTTACGGCTCAAAACCAGCAACAGTCGATGAGCTGAAAGAGGAAATTGAAAGACAATGTCTTGCAGTTCCAAATGAAATGATTCGTAACGCTGTTGAATCCATTGGTCCGCGTTATCGGCTTGTTTGGAACGTGATGGTTGTCAGTTTGAACATATGTAAACATCATTTATCTATTTTACATTTAACCATTAATCTTGTTTCTAAGTCAATAAACAACACATTTATTATCATTTAAAGAGTGAGTACATTTTTTTGGGACACCCTGTATATATATATATATATATATATATATATATATATATATATATATATATATATATATATATATACACACACACCACACACTTTGTCCCTTTTATTTACTTATCCGGCTGCACACGCTTGTATAAATATTTGTTTGTTCATTTTCACATTGGACATTTGGACCGGAAGTCGGGTTATGAGTTCTGCACGGAGGTGTGCCCAATGTTCAAAGGGCCATGGTTGTGCTGCTGATGCAGGTCCCCTGGAGGTCACATCGGCAATTAGTAATTTGTTCAGGATGATGTGACAGCTCATCCACTCATCATCGAAAGACACCTTTGGACCTTTAACGTTTCCCAATCAATTAACTGACCAAATACAACTAATACTGGCAGACAAGACACCCAGCTTAACATCCATCTGGTGGCGGTGCACTGCGTGATGCCTGTGAAGCACCATTCCGACACTTTATCGTCTGGTCTGGAATCAAACACAGACGAGACCGATTAAAGGTTGAGGGTTCAAAGACAAGTGCACTACTTGTACACCATCCTGTCGGACTGTAACTATCATGTCGGTGTAGAAACATGTTTGTTTGTCTTGTTTGAATATTATTTCTCATTTGTACTCTTCATTTCACCAAAGAGCAAAGCATTTAAAAGTACGAAATTTGTGAACAAACAGTCTGTGCATGGCATAAAAGTGAGGAAGTGGAAATCTAATAAATAAATGTCATTTTCTGTCTGTCTGTCTGTCTGTCTGTCTGTCTGTCTGTCTGTCTCTCTGTGTGGGTATAACACCAATCATTCCAAAACTACTGGGCCAATTGCCACCAAACTTGGCACATGGACCAAGTTGGACCTCTTGGTAGACACGGGCTACATGGTTCCATCTGTAGTCATGAGGGTAAAGGAGGGAAGGTCGTTCTCTATGTAAATGTTTATCATGTAGCGCCACCCGGTGGTGGTGGCAGAGGGTATTCCAAGTCAGCTGTAGAGATAACTTGCATTTTTGCACTATACACGTCCCCAGAGAGTTGGAAGCCCCAAAGCTAACCTTCACTAATCAGAGGAGGGAGGGAGAGAGGGAGTGGGGTCAGAGTCCGGAGGGAGGAAAAAGCAGGAGGGATTGGAGGGAGGAGAGACTCTGCATTGCCGGGTACAAAATAAAAACAAGACAAAGTGCAAAATAAAACTCGTTAAAAAGTACAAAAGTACAAAATAAAATGTGAGGGTTAAGCCGACAAGAGGGATCATGGTGGGCCTTGTACTGTACGTAAATAATCTCCACGACAGGGACTTTAGGAGGCCTGAGTGTAAATTTTACATGAATTACAAGGACATGAGCAGACAAGTCAAAAGATGACGTGAGATCTGAACCTGGGATCCCAATATCATCAATATCGTGAGTCCATGGGTCCATATGGGAATACCAATCAGGGAATGAATGGATGGATGAACTCGCAATTATCATACAAGTCCCACTGACTGACAAATGATTAAAAAAATACATTTCGATAAAGACTGGTAGCGTGAAGTTGATGCCAATACAAATGTTGGTGAAGATCTAAACCCACGGACGGCCTTGATGTGTTGGAAACCTGAGGATCACCTGTATTTGCCT
Organism: Eptatretus atami; assembly: GCA_035128595.1. Classification (NCBI taxonomy): domain Eukaryota; kingdom Metazoa; phylum Chordata; class Myxini; order Myxiniformes; family Myxinidae; genus Eptatretus; species Eptatretus atami. The sequence goes on from CM068954.1 coordinate 5,161,809, forward strand.
TGCATCCGTTGATTCCTCCTGTTCATCTCATTTCAGATCTCCGGCCATGGCGGGAGGGCTTTTTGCCATCGATCGAGAGTTCTTCTTTGAACTGGGACTCTATGACCCGGGCCTGCAGATCTGGGGTGGAGAGAACTTTGAGTTGTCCTTCAAGGTAGAGAGTGCACCATCCTCACACAGGTGGGGATAGGCTGGATACCTGAATCCTTTAGCAGGTTGAGATGGCATTGCTTTCATGAGGAACTAAAGGATGAATTAAATGAAGAAAATTTAATGTTTCAAACGATAAAATAAAATCACTTTTTTAGATCCTCGTGGAGGATCTCTAAGTCTTACTCACGTTTTTGTTCTTGTGACTTTTTTGTTTCACAGCCTACAGTTTTCATCGAAACTTCCTGAAACTTGGCATATACATGTAAAAATACCCTGCGCAGACAGTAACCATCTCCGATTTTGAAAATTCCTCCGAGAAAAAAAGTTGACGTCATAATATCGCCGCTAATGGAAATCGCCTATACCATTATCTCCGAAACTAGGCAAGCTGTTTGAATTTTGTTTGCGGGAATCAAGCCGGGCATTAGCACAGATAATTTATCGCAAACCTGATACATCACAATGACGTCATATTCGTTTTTATGACGTCATCATTAAGAGGACAAGGATCTTAGCTCATTTGAGCTTGTTTTTTTAACACAGTAATAGTTTATTTTATTACCCTCACCAGAGGAGAGGGCATTGTATTTGGGTCCGTTCGTCTGTTTGTTACTTGCAAAATCGAAGATTTTTCAAGTACATTTGTTTGTCGGTTTTGTTATTCTGTGTCTGCCTGTCAATCGTCTACAGGTCACAATTTAAAACTTTTCTTCACTAAACTTCACCAAGCTGTGGAGGTCGTCTCACCTGAGAAGCCTGTTGGTTTTGAGGTCAAGGGTCAAAGGTAATCTTGAGGTCTAATTTTTAAAATCGTCAATTTTCCTCCGATTGACTTAAAGATTAAACAGAAAATTTCAGAGTGAATTACTGATTCGGGAATCAACTATTTTTGAGATCAAAAGGTCAAAGGTCAACTCATTGTCAAACTTCTAAAATCATCAATTTTCAACTTAAAAATTGTTAATTTACATCCGATTGGGATTTGCGTAGTCCATCACTGAATTTGGAAAACAACTATTTCTGAGGTCAAAAGGTCAAAGGTCAACTGCAAGTCAAACTTCTAATATTATCAAATTTCCTCTGAAAAATCGTCAATTTTCAATTGATGAACCTGAGAATTAAACATCAATTTCAAAGTCCATCGCTGAATTTGGAAACCGACTTGTTTTTTGAGGTCAAAAGGTCAAATATCAACTCGAGGCCAAACTTCTCAAATCGTCAATTTCAATATGAAAAATAATCCATTTTCATCCGATTGACATGAGCTTTGTTTAAGATTGTCAATTTTAATCTCGATGAAATGGACAATTTGATGTATCCATGGCAACCTTTGGAGAGGGGGGTGTATTTTGCAAGTATCGTGCTCTACATGTCGTCTTTTTCTTGTTTGTTTGTTCGTTTGGTTGGTTGTTTGTCCGCACAGAACTTTAATGTTTTTCTCCTCAACCGCTTGTCAGATTGAGATGAAATTTTCACCGTAGTAGCGACTACTCATGTAGAATGTTCAAATTATAATTATGGCGTCATATGTTACGTGGTGTGGCAGCCATGTTGGAAAAATGGAAACACTTTGGACCTCTGTATCTCTGAAACCACACAAAGGAAAAAATTCAAACTTGGCACATGGCAAGTACTCCTCATGGGAATGATGTGATTTTTATGACGTCATAGGTGTCTTCGTTATGAATCATAATTGCATATGTAGAACACTATATCCAATCAGTGTAAAATTTTTGAGGGTCACCTTAGGATAAATTGGTCGACGAAAAAAAAAAATTTGATGAGTCATCAGTCACGTGATTCGGCAGCCAATTGTTTTTTGTTTTTTTTTAACCTTCAAAAATCTCTGAAATTGCTTAACATATCAAAGCGAAACTTTACACGTATGACCGCCTATCCACGAGGAACAAACGTTCATACATATGACATCATAGGTCACATGGTTTGGCAGCCATAATGGATTTACCCTGAAACCTATAACAAAAAAAATCTTCTTCTCCAGAATGGTGGAGAGATCGAGGGAAATGTCACACAAATTTTCCCCAAGCCTTAGGGATACCAGGATATTCATGAATAATTATTGATGCCACACGGTCTGGCAGCTATGGTGGATTAAGCAAAATCTTTAAAAAAATTATGCTCCATCTATCGACATGAAACTTCACAATTATGATGTAGTAGTGAGTGCTAATTGGGTTTTAAATTTCAACCTGATCAGACGTATGGTCTGGCAGCCAGAATTATTTAATTTTTTTGATCTGGGTTATTTTAGATTTATTTTTTTTTTTTTGAACAAGGCTCACTTCACTGCACCTGGATGGGTTGAGTAGAGGAGTAGCAGCTGAAATGTAGAATCCTATCCAGGTTCCTCCTGATGACTTCATCTTTGCTCTTTGCTTGTTCCGGTTTCTTCTGATTATTCCAATGCAGTACTTTACCTATTTGGTCTTCCAATTGATTTTGAATTGAATTTATTTTAATCCCATTCTGAATTCAATTGAATAACAATAAATGTCATGGTCAGGGGCAAGTGTCCATTCAAAGTGGGTTGCATCAAAGTGGGACGTCTTCGTACCCAGTCGTCACTGCGAGCAGTTATAAAGTGACAGTTCTAGTTATGTCTGTTATTAGTTTCATAACACACCAGTGCAGTACACAAGCACCACAAAAAAAAAAAAGTCCTGGCGAGAGTCTGCGATCTCTGATTGCTCTTTTTCTTTGTTGGTTATATAGTTATGTGCGGAAATAA
>CM068954.1:5174105-5184342 GCA_035128595.1 Eptatretus atami
GGATTGTTAAAAGGTGAGGAGCCAGGTGTGTGATCGGCTCTGGAAGTCGACACATAAAGGTCCGTTACGGGTGAGATATATTTCTTTATTAGTAATGTTGTAGTTAGCCAATTGTATGAGGACATTAATGGGGATTCATTCGGGGCTTGCGTCCTCTTGAGTTAGGCGTTTTTTCTGTTCTACGCTTTGTTATTGAGCCCCCCACGACAACAACAACAACAACAGCAGCGCAAAACTACCTTACACTCGTACCGCATCAATCACCGCCGTTCCAACAGCCCGGTGCAGTCGGGACAGCCGAAACCCTCACCTTTTCGGCCATTCCGGCCACTGGGGCGAGCGAGCGATGAGCTGTTTCAGCCGAGACACGCGAGACGCGGCATGGCGGGTTTTCTAGGGGGAGTCGCAATTAGGATGATGATACTGCCACATCTGGTCCACCCATTCAGTTAAGCGCGGGGGCGTGGCCGGCGCTCAGCCGCGGGCGAAAACCGGCTAGCAAATTTGAGGGAATCAGGAATGATACGCCCCTTTTTCTCCTCAAATCGCGGCGTGCTCGCCCGAGGTCGTTTGGAATCGCATAATTTGCATTATCGTGGACGTTCCCGAGGTCGATTAAGAAGGCGAGCCTCGAGTGAGGAGCTCGTAGTGGTATCGAGGAGTGCGGTGGAGCAGCCAGTTTGGCAGTATCGTGGGGCGGCAGCGAGGCAGTATCGCTGGGCGAGACGTTAGAGCAGTATCGTGGGGTGCCAGACGTCGTAGTTATCGGGCTCATGTCGGATGGAGCAGCATTGAGCAGTAGCGTTCGGGGGCAGCAGTAGAGCGGGGATGTTGGCATCGTATCGTGGACAGGAGATGGCGAGGCGGAGATCGTGGGGCCGAGACGGCTAGCGGAGGCGCTACGGGTGGGTGACTGGAAAGGCTGGCGTGGGGATTCGAGCGACTGCCTCAGCTACTCCCTCCCCCAGAGCGCTCACATTCCTTTTCCCCCGCGTGGGGAGTGCGACAAAGGGGCCCGTCCCACCCGCAGGTGCAGGACCGGCCGTGCGCGACATTCGGCGGCTCGCACGATGGGGCGGGGTAGACCCTTCGGTTCTGTGGGGCTGGCGCTTCACGGGTTCCACGCGCGTTGAGGCCACGGGTCCATCTGATCCTTGCCTGTGAGGGGTTTTTCTTTGTTTCCGGTAGTGATGCGTGTCTGTAGGACGCCGGTGTTTGTAAGGTCGTACCTGGCTAAAGTGGTCGACTTGTGATTCGGTGTGGTCGGTTTTAATTTCTGTTATTGTGCTTCTTTGTTATGTGGATATGTGGCGACTCGTTAGTTTGTGATGTAATCATGCTGTTTGCTTTCGCTGTGCCTTTGTCGCGTGTCGTGGTTGCCGCGAATTGAATTTGTGCAGTTGTGTGTGACTTGTTTTTCCCGTTTCGTTGTCTTTTTCTTCATTTGAAGCCTCATCTGCTTCCGTAAGGCGATTCCGCTCCTCGGCTTGCCGCGTGCACAGATCCGCGCCGGAATTTGACACGTTAGCGCGGAAGAAGGTCGACGATAAAACGGTGTATTCCCGATGTACGAACGGGCCGCCAGCCCCGCCCCCGCGGCTCGGTGTCCGAGAGTCCGCGCTGCGGGGTCGTCGTCCGAATTTAATCGTGTGTCTCCCCGGTACTTAGGCCTAGGTCCGGTTTGTCGCGGAAACCTATCTACGCGGTCGGCGTTGGCGCGTTGTGTGAGGTCGAAAGGCCACCAGTAGAGTGGCGATTCCTCCCGAGGCCGTAGCCGGGGGGTCGATTGATGTCGTCGTGGGGAGGCTGGTCCGCGGTTCGAGTGCTGGCGAAAGATCGACGCGCGACGGGCGCGATGCGCGAACTATATATATATATTACTTATATATATATCATATATAGCTATTTGGGTTATATATATTTTATATACGGCAAGTTAGATTCCGTTGGGCATTCCTTGCTCCATTATTGCGATATGCATCCAAGGATTCATCTCTTTGTTGTTACTCTTCCTTTTACTTCGTCACAGGTGTGGCTCTCAATGATCTTTCATCTTCTCTGTCAGGTTTGTGTGCCCGCCACGGTTCTGGGTCCAGTCGTATCTACATCTTATTACCGATCTTTTCTAGATCGTGCTTCTTATTTGCGGATGACTCCCTCTGCCGATTACTCGCTTCTTCAGATGATGCGCGGCCGCTTCCGGCTTCTCACTTGACAATCACATTCGTAAAACTTTCGATTGTGTTTCATCAGCAATTTAGCCTTTCTATCCGTCTAGCCAAAACTTCTTGGAACCCTGCAGTTATTTATCAACAAACTATGAAGATTCGAGTCATTATCGGGTTTAACTCACTAAATCGCCAAAAAATGATTTCCTTTTGGAACATTTCAAAGTTGGACCATACCAAACGACACGATCGCTTCTGTCCTACAAGTCTCTTCTTTTGGACGTCTGATTATGTCATTAAGGATTGTCCTCAAATGATGAGTATTGCTTCGCTCTCTGGAGCTGTGCTCATGCCCGTCACACTCTTGTCGTATTTGATGACGTGCGTGGAAACAGGCCTTAAGTGATTTACCTTGCTCTGGAGGCTGAGTCATGTGCCTATACTTCCATTGAGAGTCAGTTGGTCTTCTTGTTACGTCTACTGTCTTCTTGTTTCCCTGTGCTCTTTCCGCTTTGTCCACCGGTTTCTGCAAGTGTCACAGTCATCTCAATCCAAGTCAAATTTTTTTTTCTTTTTTTTTATTTTGGTGGACGCTCAAATCGATCGACTGTCACGTCTCATTTGTTTGTCCTTTTTCCACATGTGAATAATTCCAATTTCTTCCAATCTATCTTTCTCGAAGTCTTCAGATGTTTCGTCGTTCATTTTTCGTCGTCTTCTGAAAAATGTTTCAGTTTTTCTTCCTGTTTAGAGTTTCTTTGTACCATCTTGTCCCATAGTCTCCTTATTTTGCTTCACCACCATGTTCTTGTCCATCTGGATATTGTTGTCCTTCACCTGCGTTTGGTGTTTTCCGCTTCTTACTTTTCCTTGTTCTGTTTGTAAGTTATTTTTAGTCTTCCGAGCTTGCTTGTTATTACAATTTTTAAAATGCTGATGGTTTTTGTGCTGTGCTGATGTGCTGTTGCTGACCATCTAATAAATTCATGTTTTTCCAAGAAGCGGAGCTTTGTGTGAATCTGAAGGATTTAAACCATGTTTCTTTTTTCATAATGAAGTGACCTATTGCGCGTATGTCCAAGAGGAATGTCAGCTGGTACTCGAGTCAGACATCCGCTGCACCTTGCTTTCCATAGCCGGTATACATATCTTTTGGTTGGAAAAACGTATTTTGTTTCAATCAGAGGCTGTGGCAGTGGTGTGTAGGCTGTTTTTAGCTATTTAATGCTATTTCGTTTAGATTGTTAGATATGTTATTAAGAGGTCTCTGTTTATTGGCACACGGCCTTGGCCAAACATGTTCAGGGTGAATGACGAATCTTTTTGATAGGATTAGAATTTGCAATGTGGAGCTGGTCTAGGATTCAAAGTTTCTACTTGTTTCATTCTGTTTCCTGCTGTTGCCAGTATGCACGCAGATAAAACAATGGAAAAAGTCCCAGTAACAGCCGGCTATGAGGGAAGATTTGTATCGTTCTGATGAATTTTGTAATTTTCTGTTTATCAGATTTTTTAATGCTATATTGCTAACATGATATCTATGCTGCCTGGCGTGTTATTACTCATAGCAGTTTACCTGGGAGATGAGTACTGGCGTGTGTGAGTGAGCGCTGCTACAGGCGAGACATTGACGTGCCATGCAGTTGTATGCCTGGCTGTGAGGAAGGCTAGACCTTGCTTCAGACGGTCAAGGTTCAATCGCTCTCTCACGAATGTCTTCACCACCTCCTCTGCTCATTATCTATAATTAGCTTCGTGTGGGGTGTGGGCACGATGTTTGTTGTTGGCTGTCTCCACTTTTAACTCGATTAGTTCACTTTATCCATGAGCAAACACATGAGAAAGCACTGTTCTTGATTGTATGTGTTTAGGTAAGCAGCCCAAGGGTTCACGTTATAACATAGTTTAGTAAGTCACAGTCTAAGGCTGCGTCGGCATCGCTAGAAGCGTAAATAACCTTCGCAAGTACATTTTTGCCCCTCCCCCCTCAGCACCGTTCGATTGTTGGGGTATTTAATTCCGCACGACTCTGCCTTTTTATGTGTTGCATGATGGCCTGAAAGCATTATGTCTTGCTCCATGTCTTTTCATATGTATTCTTATCCAAGCAGGTGGGTCATGATATGCCAATTTTGGCATTTGGTCTGCATGCAAATTGGATATCGACCGACCCGCTGACTACAGGCCAATGGCGAGATTTTGGACTTTTCTTGACTCGACCTTGAGCGTTTGTACTCTGTCTATTTTGTAATTGGTCATTGAGTGTTTGGGAATAGACGAGTAGAACATTTTTGGTGTTCGTCTCATGCAATCGAATAGAAATTGACTCATGTTATGATAACGACATTTTGCTGTAAATGTCCTTGTGACCCCTGACTTTGATCCACCGCTATATAATGGTTTATTTATGCCTCGCTGTCGTGTACATTTCACAGCTGGCCGGGCACTTGACTCTCTGGAACGTTTTTGGCGTTAGTTGCATTGCAAATGGATCTCAAGTGACCGGCGCGCGCTTGCCGCGCAATTAGGTAAAAGCAGATTATTGACCTTTTTCGGTTGCCTTGACTTTGAACCTTTGCGGTGATCGCTCCAATCTATTCAAGTGGTCCTTCGGGATAATATATCCAATCATCCGCGACCAAATTTGCTGCGATTGCAGTTGCATCTTTTGGGTTATCGGCGCAATAGACAACTGAATTACAAGCACTGAATATGTTCACAAATAAATAATGAATAACAGGCGATTGAGATAACTTCGCAACGAAGTTTGCGACGGTGGAAATATCTGTAAAACAATATGCGTTTATGAATTCAACATTGCCCTACGTAATCAGCCATGTCGAATTTCCATCGGTGACTGTACGAGTACATCGTAAAAGATAGATTAAGCAGGAAAAATTATCGGTTTTTAACAACAATTTTAAAAAAAATACACCAATGCTGATAATTTTGCGAACTTGCAGCTAATTCATGAAAGAATTAGAGGACAAAGCAATGGTTACTAGTAAGCTAAGGGATATTTACAAGTGATCAGACAAATTAGAATTAAAGTTGATTTTAAATTACCCGTGCCTGGGGATTCGTTGACGGATCACTATATATACTGCCGTAAGGAAATTATCGTCGGGCTCGCTGAGGAGGGCTGGGGCAGTTAGGGTGTGTAGGTGAAACTTTTCTGACAGCTGCAACGTGCTTTACAGCCGGAATGAACACGGACAGGAAATATTGAGCAGCCCGGCCGTCGCTACAAATTTATTCGTCCATGATTCACTATGCACCAATCAAATTTCAAGAGTTCGCTTGAGAGATGTAGGGAGGAGATTAGCACTTCTTGAGAATCTCATTTTCGCCGGTGTTTTTTGGCAAAACTTTACTGGAGAGTCATCGTTGGACTACGAAACGTAAGCGAATTCGGAAATCCAGACGCCGATCATAATTTTAGATATGTGTCCATTATGACTTCATTGCCACAGATAATTCGAGATCGCTTGTGAAAGGCGGACGGAGATAGAAGTTGGACAATTCAAAGAATTTTCTGCGCGGCGCTCCACGGACAGCCGGTGCACAGGGCGGAACGGAAGGTACACTTCGACACCCTATGATATTTAGTCATGCTCGATAGAGATGACTAAAAAGGGACTAATGTAATGAAGAAATTAACTGGAGAAAGACGGAAATGGTCTTTAAGAAAGAATTAACGGATAGACTTATAACCTATACAATGTACAAAAACCAGACGTTCACATGATACTGACAACACCACATCTTTCTTATTCATTTAAAAATCTAAACTAAGTAATGGTAAAGGCTCAACTTCTGCAAAGCGGTTTGGGTTTTACAAATTCGGGGTGTTTTTGGAGCTTCGCACTTAAGGAAGGAATTTGGATTTTGGAGGTCCACCTTAGGGAAAAGATTGTTTTTATGTGTTTTGCAATTAGGTTATTGGAAAATGATGAAACTTTTGTGCGATTAAAAACAATGTCGATTTATCAAGATTTGTTTGAATGACTGTGAGGATCGTTATGGTTGTCTGTCATTATTGATCGGGTTACATGGTTCACCTTTTCTGTTGTCAGAATATTACAAATCACGGGACGGTCTGAGTGTAGTCAATTACCTATTTTTCGGCATTTTGTATTGGTCTTCGTATCGGATTACGTGAACGTTTTCCTTAATATGATTTAATATGTTTGAGTTATTGATTACTTTTTTGCTGACTTCAGTTTTATGGTCACTTCCGTACGTCCGAAGAGTGCATTCGGTGCGTAACGACTTGCCAGCTGAGCCAACAACAGACAAGGGTAGATGGATGCAGATGTGGCATCGTTATTGTTTTGGGTTTCTGTACGTTGGTTGAGTGGGCTTATGGCTCAGCTTTGGCCTATCATCCAGCTGCGGCAGCGGGGGAGTGTACTATTCACCGTGCTTACAGTCCAGCTCAAATTTGGACCGCAAACTGGAACGCCAGACTGATTGGGCATAGCACGGCCGCCACGCTCAACTTTCTCACCTGGATGGCCTGGATTACACCAGTCAGTACTACCTGGAATGAGGTTTAAGGTGTCAGGCAGAAGTTAAAGCATTACATGAGATTGACCTCATTACAAAGTGCAAGCACATAGGTGTGAATTAGTCCGATGACAGGGTTGTAAAATGGCGCTATGATCAGGATCAAAAGAGCAGAGTTTATTAATAAGTATTTCCTAGCGGTATGTTGACTTTACTATTGAAATAAGTTCTCGTGCTTTTTGATCAGTTCACTATGTGTTGAGCCTAAGCTAACCGCGAGCTCATCGCGGCGGGAGGTTAGGTCGTCTGCTGTCTTGACTGCTCAGGTTGAGGGACGTTGCGCGAGCGATGTTAATGGGCGGACATATGCGTGGGCGGGTCTGAGGAGGAGGACCAAAGACTTGCAGCTTTTAAACTGGGTTTTTTCCCAAGCCACAAAGAAAACCGGGAATTGATTGGTGAATCAGTTGAAGGGACTTATGGATGAACTATTCTTTCTGTGTGGACACCAAACTGTTCACCAAGTTTATCAATCGTTCTAAGCATTATTCGAGCTATACAGTAAGTGATATATATCGTTTTTAGCCGATTTCATGGTGGAGAAGCTCTGAAAAATTTCTGTGCCTGGATCCAGATCTTCACCTAATCTCGGTAATTTTTTCCTTGTCAAGCCCATCTTGTCCACCAAATTGTCGTACCCGTCTGTCCAACTTTCTTGCGGATATCCAGCTACAGACAATCAAAGATACAATGCACGATAGATGTCCGTAAGAGTGATATTGCAAAATCCCTCAACATCGAAGTGACCTGACCATAAATAATTGCGCTGGTTGCATTCGGAGCGCTGATTGCGACATCCTCTTCAATTCACGTAACCTCGAATGAAAGATTGATGGTTTTAGAGATTGTGCAGTTGTTGGCTTGCGTCGATTTCGTTTTATTTGTGGTCTTGACTGAGTGAAGATAAAAAATTGGACCTCAAATTAGTGGCTTCTTGTTTTAGATGACAACACGTGTATGCATTTCTTGGAAGTCGTGTTAAGAGTTGTGATCTGTAGGCGATTGACCCCACGGTAACAGATATGAATCAGCAGGCGACTAAACACTAATACACCGTTGAAAAGAATCAGTTGTCAAATTTTCATCAACTATCGAATCGCGGGTCCATCGATTGTCAACCATGGGACGAAATAGCAGACCGATAGTAGGTCCGTGAGCCGGTCGCGGCAGCGCTGATTTGCCATTGGTACACTGGCGGCACCCAACTTTGATTGGTGTTATTCTCGATTGGTTATGTATCATGTAACTCAATTGCACATGCATGGGACATTGCGCATCACGCTTAAGTCGAGTAGAAGGCTTCTAAATAGGTGGCGGTGCTCACTCTATCAGAAACGTCATATCTTTTGATAAGATCAAACTTGATGTACTCCCAAGTATTTATTGACACTCGAACAACATGAAAACATCAAGTCCATTTCATGGAACTGTTACACTGGACTACTGAGGTACATGATTGATACACCAAATGATATCTGATTATTCGTTTGTATGTTCGTCTACTTTCGCTGCTCACTGTCCCGCCCCCGGAACATGTTATATCCCTCTTCGTGCGCTAGCATGGATCCTCTCGTCTCTTGCATGGTTTCACCCATTCTGCGTTAAGTCAGGCTCTGAAGTGACGTGTCAGTGCAGTCACGATACCATGGCGGTGCGGACCGTGCATGAGCTTTATGACGATTTGCAAGGACGGAAAGTTCATAGACTGTGTTGGTTGCTGTGTGCAGCTGTCATCAGTTGCTTACCATTCTCCGTGCATCACCAAGGACAGCCTTTTTTCTCCAAAGCGGCGTTGTGTGGAGTGTGGGTGGTGTGTGTGCTGGGTGGGTGTCATGCCGGTGCAGATGGAAGGACCTATAGTTTGGCCCTTTGATGTAGATTGTCTGTTTGACCGGTTTGGCAGGGGGGGTGTACGGGGTGGGGGTTTCCTCTTTTTACACCGAACAGTTTCATATTGATTCTCAGTTCACATCAGTTATTTCTGATGGGTGGGGGCTTACATAGATGTCGTGGGGGGTTGTGATGTGATTAGGGGTCTGTGAAGCTGCGATTCTTTTCCGTTTTTGCGATTATTCTTGAAGTGATCATGTGCATCGATAATTTAAGGAGGGGGGGGGGGGTATGGCGGGACACTAGGCACACTTAAAGTTTCTTGTTGGGGGTATGTGTATAGGCAAGGTGAGAGTGTAAATGCCCAACTGGTCATGGAGATTGATGGTAGACGCCTCGGTTGCTTCCTTTATTGCTTTTGAAGGCACGAATGCATATGTCTGTTTTTCAGTTGGGTAGAAACACATGCAAGGCGTGTGGGGGTGGTCTTTGATGGCTCAACATGTTCCTGTTTGTATTAACCCCCGATGGTGTGGACACGGGTGGGTATGCTTTTAGCGAGAGGAGCGACTTTCCTCTACTGACAGCATAGTTCATCGGCTGACCTCACCGATTGGCCATACGTTCCCACCTTCGGGCGGGTTCATCTTTGTTCCTTGTTGCATTGACAAAGGTGCAGCGTAGTTTCGAACATCTTTTAAGAGTCTGCAAATCAGGTATACCACGATTTCAGCTTAGCAGCCGGGACTGTGTGATGGCAAGGCTATCTTTCAGTTTCTCTGTCTCTCAAGTGGTTGCGAAGAGTTTGTACGAATGTTCTCGAATATTTGGTTACTTCTATGCAATCTGTAGTTGTTTTTCTTATGGCTTATCTTTGACATACATTGCTCCAGGAGCAGGCCCATTGATCTTATACAGAGTTTTTTTGTCAGAGACGAATTGAAGTGTAGTTCTTGAATTCAGTTCTAGCTTCCGGCGAAATTATTGATTCTTCGTAGAGGTTATCTTGATGCAAGTTCGGCTGCAGGGTAAAGCTAGTTCAAACAACACTTGTGTCAGTAGCGTTCCGTTCATCCTGAACCACTTCTTCAGGCGTTGAAAAATAGTGTTTGCGCACACTGCCGTCTGACAGAGAGGTAGGGGCGCCCTCCGGCTTCTGCTGCAGTTAAGCGTCGTGCATCGTTCAGTGATTGTGTGACATAGTTCTCCATTGCTCCCGCGGTGTATTGCCGGTACGATGATTTATCCCGGGTCTAATGAGCGACTCGGCGGAGAAGCAACTCTCTGGATGTAGATGGCTGGTATTCTTCTGATCCAATTTGAGCGTGCGGAAGCTACACTTTTCTCATCTGTTTATTTGACCTAGTTCTATGGACTGGTAGGAGTGGGTTGTCCTTGGGTGTTCGACAGCCTATTTGATTTCCGTTTACCGAGATTGACAGGTCTTAAACAGGAGGGTATGTCGTGTAGAAGGAGTCGAGAGTTTTTCCTTTTGAGTTGGAAAGTCTTTCGCGCCGAGTAAAGTCGTTCTTCGAACTGCTCTGGATGCGTTTGTCCCGAGTCGCCGAATTTTCGTGTGCCATCATGTGTAGTTCTCCCCTAGTACGTTTTACCTTTGGATCCATTGAGTGCGACATTCAGAGTATTCGTGTCCCCAAAATAAATAACCT
>CM068954.1:5206604-5226067 GCA_035128595.1 Eptatretus atami
GGAGAGAGATTCATCAAATCACATGGATTATCTTGCTGGAGTGTAATTCTCATAATTGCACATTAATGCATTCACAAATTTTCATTTAACAGAAAGCCAAAATTGCTCAAGAATTCCACCCAGCAATTCCAGCTCAGGGGCAATACTGAGAGGCAATGCGAACGTTCATTTACATAATCCACATCGCAGGCCTCCCCGGAGGCCTGTCTGCCATGAGCGGCAGGGTTCTAATCATGTTACGCAGTTGTCTGCACCATGATAAACCAAGAGTCACTCTTTACTGCTTTTTTCTCTTACCGCCTGATTCAAAGATTGAAGGTGTTCATTTCTGGAGCTTGCAGGTGATTTCTCACCCAATGACCTGCTCTGCCATTACAAGTGTTCATCACCGCACGGTAATAATTTAATTTCCATCAATCAAAAGAGAATGCTGAATGAGAGGCTACAAGAAGCAGGGCTTGGCTGTTTTAACGAAGGCATCTTTCTCCTCCTGCGCGAGGGCCTTTCCTTCAGGCACACAGGCCTCTCGAGGGGGGTGGTATTCAGCCGAAGTGTTGAACGAGCGCGTCTCGCAACCCTTAATGAACGGGCGACAATGCATCACGCAGACAGGAAGAAGCAAGACAGTTGATGTGCTCATGATACGCAGTAACTCTGGGTGTTAATTAAGCTCTTGCTAATGCGGTCTGATCCGCCAGGCCTCCGGCGGCAACAGACGAGTCGTGTCATCGCTTGTAAGAGGCAAAATGCAACTGGTCTTGTTTCCTTTACCTATCGCCACGTGACATTGAAACCAAAACCTAGTCACAAGGATGGCTTTCTAACACACGAAATGTTTGAAGGCTTTTTCTCTTAGCAGGAGGAGTCCACTTTGTCTGTGGCATCTCATGGTACCTGCACATACCTTTTTTACTTAACCCAGATCTGTCGCCAGATTTCGCTCAGGGGGGTGGGGTTGAGGAGGGTGTGTGAACCCAGAAAAACTGAAACAGTGTTTTATTGTCCTAGAAATACAGTGGGCCTGGATTGGGGGTTCGGGGTACGCCCCCTCCCCATGGAAATTTTGAAATTTAGGCTTCAGTAGCAATAATTTGCCATATTCTACGAGACTATTTGGGTATTGGATATGCTTGAAGGGCTTTGAAATTTTTCAACTGTCTTGGCAAAGCTAAAAGGAAACATCCATCAATGACATCATGTGTGCATTTGAAATTGTTAAGATTACAATTGTGGTCTATACTACATTGCATCAAAAAGTTCTTTGTTTTCTACATCCGTGCCCTTTCAGACACAATCATCTGGGCAATTTATATGTGCAGTACTTGGGTAAAATTTTCTTTGACAATGAATCATAATAACCTCCACGCATTGGAAGGTGGACGGAGGTTAATGTTTTTTCAACTCTGTGTCTGATTATTATCTGTTGGGTCGCGAATGGTGGACCCCTTATTGTCAGTAATTCTGTATGTTTGTTTTGGATGTTGTTTCGTTTGTCATCAGCATAATGGTAGTAAACGTGGGGGCCGATTTTGACCACAACTCGGGTGGTAGGTAACATCCTTATGACCTGCTAGTGCTTTTGGGAAATTGTGATGGTTGCTAGGGGACGGCTTTGGTTCCATAGCACAAGCCGAAAAAACCTTCAAAATCGGTAGCCCGTTCACGTACGAAATCAATTCCGAAACGCCATTATCCACGTAAGTGTTATGAATTTTGGCACGGAATGTTCACAGGTGATGCTCTAAGACAAATATATTTCCGGTTTTTGTGATATAATGGAATACTTTTACGCCGCAGCGCCCCCTACAATAAGGTATCGCGCGAAAAATTGCGAAAATTTGAAGGCCGCCTAGTGACGGCAGGTGAGTTTGTGCATCGATATGAATTGAAACCTTTGCAGGCTCACGGTACTCGTGAGTTACTACAAAACTTTGCCTCAGGACCATATTGACCGATTTCCTTAGGTAGTGGTCCAAGGTCAATTAGGCTAAAAATCGATAATCATGCGAGAGCTGGAGGTGCCTTCGCGGCCCCAAATGCTACTCCTCCTATGGGTTCTGGTCGGATGGTCATGAAATTCACACTAATCGTCTGGAAGTGTATATAAATAAATAAATAAAGTAATATTAATATAATAAAATAAAATAATTTTTAAAATACAAATTTTAATAAAATAATTATAAAAATAAAATGAATTTAATAAATTAATAAAAAAATAAAAATTAATAATCAAAAAATAAATATAATTTATAATAATTATAAATAAATTAATAAAATAATAATAATAAAATATAGATAAAATAATATAATACATTTATAAATAAAAAAAATAAATTAAATAAATATATAAATAATATTATTAATTAATAATATATAAAAAATAAATAATAATAATAATACAATAAATATTATAAATAAATATAAATAATAAATAAAAAAATAATATTTTATTAAAATTTATAAAATATAAATATTTTAAAAACAAATAAATAATTTTATAAATAAATATATAAAAATAATAATATTACAATATATAATAACTATATTAAAAAATATAAAATATAAATACTATAAAAAAGTATAAAATTAATTTTTAACCTATTTTTAAAAAAAAATTAAATTATTAAAGAATATAATAATACAAATATAAAATATAATAAAAAATATAAATTAAATATAAACATAATTATCTTATAATAATAAAAATAATAAAGAAAAAATATTAATTGATTATAAATATAAAATAAAAAAAATATAAAAATAAAAACATATAAAAATAAATGAAATAAATAATTATAAAAAAATAATATAAGTAAAAAAAAATAAAAATATCTATAAAAATATTTAATAATAAATTAATAAGATTAGATAAATTAATAATAAAAATAATACAAAAAATAAAAAATAATATAGATAAATAAAAAAAATAAAAAATAATATAAATTTAAAAAAAATAAAATAAAAAAAAAAATAAATAATAAATAAAATAAATTAAAATATAAATTTATATAATATTAATATTAAACCAAATAAAAATTAAAAAAATTATAATAATAAAAATATAAAATATATAATAATAATTAAATATTATAATATAAATAAAAATAATAAATAAATTTTATTAAAAAAATAAGAATAGTAAAAAAAAATAAATAAAAAATATATAAAATAATAAAAATATAAAATAATAAAAATTAAAATATTAAAAATAAATATATATAATGATAATTAATATATATAAAATGTATAAATGAAATATAATATTATTAAAAAAATATAAAAAAAATAAATAATAAATTATAAATAAAATAATATAAATAATTAAGAAATAATTATGAAAATATTAATAAATAATAATAATAATATATTATAATTTATTAATTATAAAAATAAAGAATAATAAAAATAAATTAAATAAATTAATATAAATAATATATTAAAATAAATATAATATAAAATATTCCTAAATTATTAATTATAAAATAAGATAAAATAAATATAAAATAAAATAATTACATATATAATAAATTTTATTATTAAATTTAATTATAATATAAAAAAAATTATATAAAATATAATTCAAATATATATATTATTATGGAATAATAATCATTTTTATAAACTATAATTAATAATTATATAAAATTAAAAAATAAAAATTAAAATTAATTATATAATACAATAATATATATAAAAAATTAAAATAATAATTAATAATAATATAAAAAAAAAATAAAAAATTAATAAAGATCATATTATAACATGGTGCACAAACGATCGGCCAGATTTTCGATTTAGATCTTTGTTCACCACAGCACCCCTCGAATTTGGGGAATTTCCGATTTTCAAACGCATTTTCTCGGTACTTTTCATTCAATGGGATTACGAGTAGTTATCAGTAGATTGGACTGGATGAGATTTGATTATGCCATAATCTTAAGGTGATTCCCTATCCGCCATACTGACATCCATTTTGCTCTCTATCTTATATGTTTCATATGCTCGGCGCCCCATCGCCGTCTACCGGGCTTGTTTGTTTTGTTTGTCCCGTTCTGCGGAGTGGGATATCTCAAAAGGTTGCTGCACGATTCAGATGGAACTTGATGCACACCACAGGTCGTGTGTTGACAAGGATGAAATGATTTGTTTTTGGTGAAAATCCGAATCCGGATCCGGCCTGGAACTTTGCAGAAATGGTGTTCTATGCCAGACTCGTCCTTGCCGCTCTTACAATTTCTTCTGATTGCATGTTGAAATTGCTGTTTCAATCAAATTGTTGTTGTTGTTGTTGTTGTTTTTTTGTTGAATTGTCAATTGCTGACATTCCCACTTAATTTTACGTTGTTGGAACCATTCAACAAATATTTACACGATGACGATCGGCAGATTGTTTCATTTGACATCTGAAACACTGCGGGATAACACTCAATAAAGTTTCATACGACATCAATGTGTGTAGTTTCAGAGAAAGAAGTTTGCAAGTATTTGTGGACAAGCGACGCGAGACGGACGGGATGGGATGAGCCGCCAAGTCCCATAAGCTCCTCTGAACTGCAGTTTCCAGGTGATTAAAAAGGTTCGGGTTTACTGAAAATATCACACAACTGAATTCATAAAGTGCTTTTGAGCCTTTCATAAGTCGACCGCAATCTGCTTACACTGATTCTACGGTCGGCATTTACTTTGATTTGAAGAAGTTTTGCGCTTTGCTAGCAGCTCAATGGACTGAATATGGGATCACGACAGCACCCTTCACTTGTATTAGGGAGAGTCAACAGGAAGCATGTTGTCACGTTACACAACGTCGCAAGGTAGGAAAACCAATTTCACAAAACCATCCGATTATACTTGAGGTGGAATGGTTAATACACCTTAGTTAAGGGTCAACTTCAAACATATCAGAAAACTAGCACCAAGATTCAAATAAATCGAGATGATCATGAGATTCCCCAAAGGTTGGGAACAATGCGCGACGTCTGTGCGAAACAATGCAAATAACTGGTGTCACGTGATCATAAGGCCACCGCTTGGTGCTGAACCGATCTTCCCTAATCGGAGTAATCTTCGCCCGCGGATTGAACTATCACAAGGTTCGTAATGCTTTTTTTCGTACTTGATCAGGCAGAATGAATTATTCACAGCACCGTATTCAGTTGAAAACGCTGTGAGCGGTATAGACTCTCTTCTCGTAGGATGGATGATGTGATGAAAATGGTGTAAGCTGGAATGGCACACTTCTGCCTACTCAAACGGAAAGTCGTGACACAAAGCGATTTCGTAATAAAAACACATACAGGCAAAAAAAGGGGGTCGTTGTACCCCATCGGCATTCCCCCCCAACCACCACCAGCTAGTAATCTAATCCATTGATTAAATTAAATTACATTACAAGGAGGAATGAAATGTCTGTTGGCCAATTTGTAGTATCTGAAGGTTCCTCGGCATTTGGAATCAGATAATATGGGAAGTTTTGGCGTGAGATTTGATTTTTTTTAATGAAAAGCAACGTTAACGAACAGCTCAGAATTTTATGGGAACATAATCAGAGTTGTTGCTACCACAAACGGCGAGAATTGCCCTTTAAGGTTGATGGTAAAATCCTTGTCTAACCATGAATGCACATTGTACCCGCTCGCGAGCCGACAGACCTTCTATATAAAGATCACTGTTCATGTCCAGTGAGACTCAGCCTGGAGGCACATTCAATTCAAATGGAGAAGTGACCGACACGTGAGGACGACGAGTAACGAGGAACATGACACGGTGTTGTAGTAATGTTCTACATTTATAAGCGATCTGGGCGATTCCTCACCCTTGCCAGTGGCCAAACTGGCTGCTGTTCATGGCATTAGACGATCACGGAACGGGCCGTCTGGTGCTTGTGTGTCAGGCCTGATCGTACTGTGCATGAGCTGTTGGGCTTCGTTAAGCGGAAGAGCTGACAAAGGGACACGCAACACCCTCGTTCAGCATCCCTGACGCTCTGTTGTGTTTCCCATGGGGGTTAGTCAAGGTTGTGATTCCCACGATGAAGTGAATGCATGTGTGAATGCATCCACATTCCATATTCCACATTCCCACGATGACCATAAGGCTTGGATGTCCTGTTAATATAATGATACCCGAACAAGGAACTTCGACGCAACGACGGCATTCAGACCCATCAAAGTCTGCGCTTATGGTTGCCAACATGGTTATTTGGCCACTGCTCCATCCTTTGTAAATGCTAAGCATAAGGAAGGAGTATTTTTTTTTTTTTAGTCTTTTGGTATGACTCGGCTGGATCGCGGTCGGAACCTCCCACACTCAGAACAAACACTCCAACCCAGTTACACGCTGAGTCCTGGTTGCAATGGAAGCCATGTGAACAACAATAGGGATTTGCAGTATCATGGTGGGATATGTAAAAACAATCCATTCCTGCATGGACTCATCCCATGCGGCTTTTCATCTGACCCATATAGGAATCGCAACCACTGAACTAACAATCAGGCAAATTATGACATAATGTAGTAGATGGACGGGTAATTTTATATTTTTGTAATGCAGTCAAGGCTATGTGGACGTAGCGGATTAAAACGCAAAGGGCACGTAGGACCGCGTGTCCCAGGACAGTGGAAAAAACAAATCTGCTTTAATAATGTTCTATACCAGAATCCACCACTTATTAATATAATACGATGTTTCCGGTTACGAAGTTACGTCGGGGTGGTTCAGTGCTGGTTTCGGCTTATAACTGTTCGGGGTTCTCTGCGTTTGAGCAGCTGATGTGACCATCGGAGTTTCACTGGAGTGCAAAAACCAGACGATAACTCTGATAGTACAATGATTATTCAATAGAGATGACCGCACTGTGGTCACTTTAACGATGCGAAACAAAATCTGGTACACGGGCGTATCGGGAAACACGCAAATTCAAAAGCATTCATAAAGATAACAGCACGATTGGGAAACACACATTTACTTGTTATTAAATTGAACTTTGACAACCTCTCAATCCATGTCAGCCTCCGCACGGTTTGTATCAGGAACAGCTGATTGTCACACGGTCACGATTGTTTAAACCCGCAAACATGGCGCTGTTCAACACACAAGTAACAATATTTTGTTTAGTAAGTTTACGTCAATGGATAGACTGATCAATTGCAAGGTGGTGTAGGCAAATTTTTTTACAAAATATATAAACTCGTTTCCAATTGCAAACGACTTGGCAACGTCATCGGTCAGATGGCTGTTTCTGTTCGAATTCACCAGGCAGTTAATAAACAATGGATCAACGGTACTTATAGAGGCAGCTCAAAGAGAAGTGAAGCAAGCAAAGGGAGGCCTAAAGGAGTTTGATGTTGTTTAAAAAATGCAACTTATACCAGATACTTCAAGGAGAAAAGAGAAACAACAGATGGTGCAAGGACAGCTGGGTTCGGCAAACATGGCTGACTGCAATGGAGAACAAGCGCTTAAGCAACTCGACGTTAGCTTAAGCGAGAGTGAAAATAAACAGCGTTCTTGTTTTTTTGACCGAAAATTAACACTAGTCCTGTTTTTCGGGCGAAACTAACACTGAGTCCTCGTTTTTTTATGGTGAAAATACACACGGAGTCATCTTTTTTTGGCAAAAATAACACAATCTTCTTTTTGGTGTGAAAATAACAGTCCTCGTCTTTTGGGTGAAAATAACACACAGTCCTCATTTTTGGGGGAAATAAATACAATGGGAACCTCGTTTTTTGCCCAAAATAACACGAGTCCGTTTGACAAAATAATGCTGGCGTAATCTTTTTTTGAGTGTGAAAATGACACGGAGCGCCTCGTTTTTTTTGAGCAAAAAAAACAGTCCCTTTTTTTGGGCGAAAAAACATCGGAGTCCTCGTTTTGGTGGGCAAAAATATCATGGAGTCCTTGTTTTTTGGGCGAAAATAACAACGTTTCTCTCTTTTTTTTTTTTTTTGCGGAAAAAACACAGATCCTCTTTTTTGGGTGAAAAATAACAACGAAGACTAAATTATTTTTTGTTGCCAGGACCCCCAACAACTCTTCATCCCGCCTCTGTGTGGGAAGAGACTAGAACACTGAATGGACCATAAAGAGGGTGGAAACACAAAAGTGAGAATTGAAGGACAAAGTAGAGGGAGACTTTGAACAGATAACAGGACAAGTAGAGAGGGATAGGAGTGAAGGGTAGGGGAGGATGCCATGGGGGTGGACAAGATGGATACAGAACGCAA
This sequence comes from Eptatretus atami, assembly GCA_035128595.1. Taxonomy (NCBI): domain Eukaryota; kingdom Metazoa; phylum Chordata; class Myxini; order Myxiniformes; family Myxinidae; genus Eptatretus; species Eptatretus atami. The sequence continues at coordinate 5,214,830 of CM068954.1, forward strand.
ACTCTAGGGGAAAAACTGGAAAATGGAGGAGGTGGTATGACTTTTTGAGGTTAACAGGGTAGACACCCAAGACAATGTATCGGAGGGGGATTATCTGAGATGGTGGTGAAAGCTGCCTTGGAAGTGGAGGAAGAGTGACACGAAGAAATATGTGGAAGTTGGTTTCACAGGAGCATAAAAAATAGGAACAATGAGTTGGAGATGAGCAGTTGATTCTGATTTTGGGAGTTTTCATCAGAAGGGGGTTGATGGCATGGACCGTGTGCGCCCTGCAGACCTTGTGGATAGGTGGGTGGAAATCACCGAAAGAGCAGTATGGTGCAGAAGGAGGTGGTAGAAGACAGAGGACCGTACTGACCTACGTCTGCGATGGAAAGTGGATAGAATCAGATTCATTGCTCCGGATTCCAATAATTTGAGGCTTGAGTTTCCATGGCGCTTAAGCTCTGGGCAAGGTATGAGGCAGGGCGTTCAGTCCAGAAGGGAGAGCAGTACTCCCAAGCCGTGGATGAAGACCTTGTATTGGTATACGTAGCAGATCCTGTCCGCTTTGGCAACGTGTGGCTTTGTTCAAGAAAGGTAGTGGCTGATACTGAGACCCAGGAGTGAGTGATTCAACTTCCTCAAAAGGAATCCTAAGAAAGTAGTTTGGGGGAGGAGGGGAGTTCCACAGCAGTCTTTTTTCGAGAGGGATACTCTCCATGTGACAGTCCATGAGCCTTGACGAGTGTGAGATTTTTTGGGCTTGAAAGCATATTTCCAAGTGTTTTGGACCAGTTTGTCATTTTTTTTTTCAGGCCTGAGAGAGGGACCCCAGGCTGCTGCCTGTCCATTTAAAGGACAGGAGATGTCATGGCCAGTTTAGGGTGCGTCATCAGCAAATAGATAAAAGGGATTTTCAGGAAAGTCAATTGATCATTGATGAAGATCAGGAATAGGACTGGCCCAGAAACACTGCCTTGCGGCAGTCCAGCCTTTTAACAGGGAGAGGAGATGAAAGGATTACGTTGAGTGGCCAGCCACGTTGGATACAAAGGGTAGAAGAAGTCAGGAAGTCATAGTGAGGAGTTGGCAATTGATGCCATAAGGCAGAGAGTTTGGAGAGCAAGGCGAGATGCCAGAACTGTATCAATAAAACTTGAAAGATATGTCAAGAAGAGACTGCCCTGCTCTCATGTTTGACATCGTTTTGACATTGAGGCCTCTTTCAAGCAGATGTCCAAGGTAGAGAAACCTGTTCTGCAATCTGAATTGGTGATCTGAGATGAACGCGATGGAGATAAAGGAAGGATTTTCACATCAACTCGCGATGATGGATTCACGACCTTGTTGATGACTGGAAAGTAGCTGGATAGGTCTGTAGTTAAAAGGTCAGTTTTGCAGCCCTATTTTATGCAATGCATGATGTTGGCAGATTTCCAGCACATGGAAGCTGAGCGAGGGCAAGAAGATAGTGTGAAAAGGCAGACGAGAGAGAGGATGTGCAAAGAGGGCAGGAGAGCAGGTTTTTTTAGGGCACACGAGTTACTGCTGTCCGGTTCTGTTGCAGAAATCAGTCGTCGATTGCCAGAAACCTCTCCACCTTTCAGGTGGAAAAGACACAGTCAGGACGTGAGATGTGACTGGATATGGTGGTCCGAGAGCGAGGGGTTGGAGATACAAGTATTGGAGCATGAACGAACTAAGGAATTTGGCCTATTCTCACGACAGCAGTCAGCTGGGTGCCATTTTAATGGGGAACAGGGATGGAAGGCGAGCATATACCAGTGACAGACGTAACAAGGTACACCAGGGTTTTAGAAGAGGGAGAGCAAGTTTGAAAAATTTCATTCTTTTTGAAGTTGGACAGATGTTGTCTTCTGGCTCTCCGAGAAATGGACACTCACTTGTTGCAAGCTTTGTAGAATGTGCTGAATTTCCTTTGGTCTGGTTTGCCTTCCAGAGAAGAGAAGGCAATGTTGTTTCAGCACAGCAACTGTCTAACAACAGGATTCAAATATACCATGGGCGGGAAGAATGGGAGGAAGCGAGATGGATGAATCTGTGCATGAGAGAGAGAGATTTCTGTGGAAGAATTCTCAGGCGAGTTAACATCAGGGGCAGTAGATATGGGAGAACATTCCTGAAGAGAGATGGCTGCTTGCAGTCACTGCCATCTGCTTGAGTAAAATTCCAGACTCTTCGTGGTTGAGACAGCTCTCGAGAAAGCCAGGGAGATGTTACTTTTCGCAAACAGATATGATCAGCTGACAATTGGCAGCATGAAGGAAGAGGCAGGGGATATTGGCAGGGAAATTTGTCATCACCAAGTCCAGTAAGGGAGGATTTGCCATTGGGAGAAATCGGGTTCCATGAAAGTTCCAGATTAAGTCAGTTCTAATGGAGTCAGAAGTCCTTTGCTGAATTGCCATGGCTGGTGAGAGAGGTAACCAACCCAGCAATAGCCAATGGTGACAAATTGAATCACCACATTTGAGGAAGAGTAGTTGGGATGACGTGGTTAGAAGATTCTGAGATAGATGCAGATGTCTTTCTGAGTAGATGCAGATGGGTTGTCCAAACTGTTTGAGGACGGTCCAACACGCAGACGAACAAGAGGTGGGATACTTGGGGAAGTCACAGTCCAAAGGTACTCCTGGGGGATGGGAGGTAAAAGATCAGTGAGAAATTGAGTTATTGGATGTATAAGTGAACTCTGTTTGCCAGTGCAAGTGTTCAGGCCTATCAAATTGGAGGAGACCAATCGCTGGGGAGAGACACAACAAAGTCAGGGGTGTCCTGTGGGAGGAAGGATTCTGTTAAAGACAGCATGAATGTCCAGTTTATCAAACAGTGACCTGGATTGAGAGGTTGGAGCGAGATCTTAATATTTAAGGGTCCCCCAGTTAGGCTAGAGGGGAGGAGAATTGTGAGTGTGTGGGGCGGGGGTTGGGCTTTGTAGGAGCAGGGTTGAGGAAGAGGCTTTGAGGTGGGCAGGTTTAAGCCTGGTGTTGGCTTAGGCGGTTAGGATGGCTTGTCTTGGGATGTTAGGGTCCCTGAGTTTGAAGCCCCTGTTTGTGGAGTTGAATCGCCTGTATCCTTCTGAGGTGGGAGAAATGAGTACAAGTGTACTGGTAATGGGGGCATTACAGCAGCAGCAAGTAACCCTCAGCCAACGATGCTACCTGCAGCTTTGTGCTGCATACAATGGGAGGAGGTTAGAGGAGGGGGAAGTTTGAGTGGGTGGGGTGAGGGGGGAAGCTTTGAGGATGTGGGGGTAAGGAGGGATGCATATGGGGGGGTGGGGCGTATGAAAGTGAAGGGGATGCTGATTCCAAATTCCATATCTGGAAAAATGGAGATAAAGATCCTGGGATGGGTGGCAATAAATTTTTTGTTGGAGGCATGGCTGGAAAGTTGGTGCTCTCGGGATTTGTGAGGTTGGTGGACCAAAGCTCTTTTGCTGAAGACAGTTTTAGAAAATAATATTAGAGAAGAAAAAAAAGAAGGGAATTCCGAAAAAAAAAAAAAAATCGTGGGGAAGAAGACCAAGACATGTGGGGTACTCATGATGGAGAAAATAAGGAAAGTGAAAACATTTTAGAAAATCACATTTTAAATTAAACGAAGAATAAAGAAGCATTTTCATTTCATAAAGATTCATTTGAAGATTTTTGTGGTTGGAGGATATTATAAAGAATGGAGAACAGGCGTAAGGCAGGAAAAATAATTTAATGAAGAACTAGAACGGCCACTGGGTGAGAGCAACTGAGATCTGAGGTTTTGTATTCCAGTGACTAGGTCGGATCTGGATCCGGACTGCTGAACGAAATCGAATCGGCTTCATTGTTCTTGTCACATAACCATCCTCAACCTCCACCTAGTTTTGTCAAAACTCGTCCACAACATTTGAGAATCTGTGCTGCACATCTTTTTAGAAGTGTGGATGTTGTTATGGCAGTAAAACATGGGTGATCAAAAAGGGGAGGATCGAATGGAGGCGTGTAACGAAATGAAATGAGAATGTGTGGATGTGACACTGAGTACAGGAAATCAAATGTGGAATTAAGAGATCGGTTAGGTATAGAAAGCATTGGTGAGCTATGCGTAGGGTAAAGTTGAGATGGCTTCGGTATATGGAAATGGATGGGGCAGGCAGCTTTGTGAAAGAGGTGTATAAATATGAATGTGAATGACGAGAGCTAGAGAGCTAGAGAGCTAGAGGCCGTCTGAGGAAAACAGCGAAAACAAGCGGAGACAATCTTAGAGTTAAAGGCCTAACAACGGGGCTAGCAAGTGCATCATGCAGCTGAAAGAAACCATTAGTGACACGGCTTGCACTGCAGAGCATGGAAACGGCGTAACACGATGATGATGCTATCTTAGCGCTCTATCTGCACTCCAATGGTGGAAAAAATCACTTTAACAATTCTAGGATGCCAGACTCCGGATTTCAGCAAAAAATAAAAAATTCTCTTTGTCAGCACTCCCTAACCTGTCAACCAAGTTTGTCCGAATCTGTCAATAACTTCTTTGAGATATCGTGCTAATAATATTATTCTTAGCCGGCAATCTGCTTCAATGGGTGAAGATCACTTTAAAAATTCTAGGATCTGGTTCCACGATGACTTCACCAAAAGTCTACATCATTCGTCCTTGTCCACACACCCGCCTCTCCAACAATTTAGTCGGAATCTGTCCAGAACTTTTTGAAGATATCATGTTCACAAAACAGAGAGACTAACAGACAGACAGACAGACAGACAGACAGGGGTGAAAACATACCTCTGTCGACCTTTGTGGCAGAGGTAATTTGTGATCGTTGTGGAGTGAAAAAAATTGTTTGTTTTTTCATTTTTTGAAAGCAGGGAGGGGAATAGGAAGGAGAATATTGGATGAGTTAGAAAGTACAATATTTTGGGAAGAAAGAGCAAAATGAGAAACATAGCGACAAAAGGGACACAATTTTTAACCCAGCGGCTATCTGAGAGGTTGGCTTAAACAATACGTAACAAATTGCAATAATACAGCCACAACCAAGGAACAATCTAATATGGAGAATTGGATGAAAACACAAACGAGCAACACAGGGGACAACAGATTACAACAGAAAAAACATGATGGATAGTTTCAGAAAAACTTAGCTTCAGTGAGGTTGAAGTGGCACTGACATCCTCACTTTGACTTTGTGAGATTTAGTTGCAAATAATATTTTATAAATATATTAAAAAGTATGGTAAACTGAATTTTGGAATTGACTTTGCTGATTTTATGCTTTGTAACTTGATTGCGATGCATACAAAAACCAATCAAGATTATGTGTCATCATCATCATTCTGTTGAGTCATTCTTTTGAGGAGGAAAGAAAAATGCATCTTCTTTTTTTTTTTTTTTTTTCTGATAACACGACAAACAGGTCTTTGTGACATTTTCTAGAACTTAATGACATTCCAGAATTGTGTTTAAAACTCAATCTGTTGGTGTGGGTAAGCACATTGTAATTCATTCTTTGGCTCAAAATTTACTTCATTCTTCAATATTTATGAAACAACATTTTTATATGACTTTGTCAAATTTGAACGATTTCACGTATTACCATGTTGTACACCTGCTGCCATGCAGAGCCTCTCACCTGATTTCTCCATTGCATGGCAAATTCCCAAACTCGACCTCACCGCCATCCTTGCGACCCATGCTATGCCAGGCAAGAGCTGGTACCTTTTCCACGGACCTGTGTGACAAGTGAAAGTTGAGGGGATGAGTGTTACAGACGCAAGGCTCATGTATATATATATATATATATATATATTATATATAAATATAATATTAATATTAATATAATTAAAAATTTTAATAATATGATTTGTAAGCTCTGTGTGCACCTGTATAACAGTTGCAATTCGTCCATTGCTGGTCATCAATTGTTTTGACCAAAAAGTCATTTCTTTTTCTATTATAAGGATTTTGTGAACGTGAGCTTACTAAACTCTCACACCACCCTGCTGTGTTAACCTCTCAAAGTCCGGTACCTGTTCATTCTCCTGAATGATACCCCCACAATCTGTCCTCGACAGTATGGTGGGAAGTTTGAAATGAAAAATTTAAATGTTTAGTCACTGAACAAATGATTAAGATAGGGGGAGTGGGGGCAGCCTTGCCACACTTTTTCCCACAGGTGCATCCTACCCCTCACCTTGCATCTTATTAGTCCCTACCTGGTTTTCACCTGCAAGGACATAGTTGCTCTCATCTGTCCTTTGTTGTCTGCCATCCATTCCACGTGTGGTTTTTCAGATTATTTTGCCCCATATGACTTTAACATATTCAAGCTGAAACTTGGGAAAATGGCTTTAATTATGATGTTACAGAACAAGTTCGAGTTTCAGGACATTTCGTCATTTTTTTCACACCAGAGTTATTCTTTTTTGGACTTCAAATTTCAACATCGGTAGGAGACATGTTATTGCAAAGCAATTCCCACTCTTCGTTCAAATATTAAATTTTATGATGTGATGTTAGGCTGGTTTTTGGGTATTAAAAATTGGCCCCCCCCCCCCTCGGTGTGATGTTAAGATAATAAAGCTATGACAGATCTATGATATCAGGATGAAATGTTTATGTTGCAGTCTAAACAGTAAAAAGTGAAAATTATAAACATGTAGTAAATTTTAAGTGATGTGGAAAGATCACAAAAAGTTCGGGAAATTTCTGGTTACTTCCAGAAATTGGAAACCATCACAATGTTAATGAGGCATTCTGAGCACATTTGTTATATAAGCAATTGTTAACTAGAAACAACAATCAAAACTTGCATACCCTCACCAGATTTGGCTTTTGTGGTTTATATTCCATATTTTCAGAGATGTCAACACATTCTAATCTGTACGTATGTGATACACGTACTCACATTATAATTGCACACTACTGTAGAAGATGTAGTCACATTCTAATTGTACATACTTTATAAACGTACTCATACATTCTAATTGTTCATACTTTAAATAAACAATCTCGCATTCTAATTGTTCATACTTTATAAAATACTCACATTCTAATGTTCATACTTTATAAACGTCTCGATTCTAAATGTGTTCTCATTTATAAACAACTCGCATTCTAATCTGTTTTCATATTATAACATACTCACATTATAATTGTAACATCACTTTATACACGTACTCACATGATAATTGTACATACCTTTATAAACCTATACATGTAAATCTGTACATACTTTCTCACGTACCCACTGATATTGTACAATGTACTACTTTATAATTATACTCACATTGTATTGTACAAAAATACTTTAAAACATACTCACATTTATTGTTCATACTTTATAACACAAACTCACATTATAATTGCACATGCCTTTGTAACATACTCATATTCTAATTGTTTCAACTTTAATAAAATATACTCATATTATAATTGTACATACTTATAAATATCTCAATTCTAAATTGTTCATCACTTTATAACATACTCAATTCTAATTGTGCATACTTTATAAACATACTGCACATTCTAATTGTTCGTAACTTACAAACCTACTCACATTCTATTGTTCATACTTTACGAACATACTCATATCTAATTGTTCATACTTATAAACATACTCACATTATATTGTACATACTTTATACACGTACCACATGATAATTGTACAATGCTTACATACTTTATTAATATACTTCAGCATTGTATTGGTACATACTTTATCCAGAACCCACATTATAATTGCACATCCTTTGTAACAACTCATATCTCTAATTGTTGCAATACTTATAAAATAATACTCATTTCTACATTGTACATACTTTATAAATATCTACATTCTAATTGTTCATACTTTATTTTTAAACATACTCACATTCTAATTGTGGCATACTTTATAAACATACTCACATTGCTAATTGTTCGTACTTAAATACATACTCACATTCTAGATTGTTCATACTTTTACGAACTACTCAATATTCTAATGTTCATACTTTATAAACATATCACATTCAAATTGTTCATACTTTAAAAACATAACTCACATTCTAATTGGTTTCATACTTTATAAACAGTACTCACATCTCTAATTGTTTCATAACTTATAACATACTCATATTCCAATTGTGTCATACTTATAAACATACTCACATCTTATTGTTGCGTACTTTAAAACATACTCACATTCTAATTGTTCATACTTTTTAACATACTCATATTCTAATTGTTTCAATATTATAAACATACTCACATTCCTAATTGTTCATACTTTATCAACACGAACTCACATTTATATTCGCACATCCTTGGAACACACATACTCACATTCTAATCTGCACAATACTCATATTATAGTTGTACATGTACCTTTTATAAACATACTCATATATAATTGTACATACTTCTATAAACATACGCACATTCTGATTGTAAATACTTTATAAACATACTCATCAAGTTTTAATTGTACATACATTATAAACTACTCACATTCTATTGTAAATACTTTATAACGTACTTACACTCTAATTATAAAATACTTTTATAAACTTATGCACATTCTAATTGTAAATACTCTATAAACATACTCACATTCTAATTGGTAATAATACTTTCTAAACATACTCACATTCTAATAGTAATACTTTATAAACATATGCACATCTACATTGCACATCCTTATAAACATACTCACATTCTAATTGCACATACTTTATAAACTACTCATATTATAGTTGTACATACTTTATAAACATAACTCATTTATTCTAATCTGTACATACTTTATAAACATATGCACATTCTGATTGTAAATACTTTATAAACATAACTCACATCCTAATTGTACATACGTTATCACAGTACTCACCTCTAAATTGTAATACTTTATAAACCTACTACAATTCTATTGTAATACTTTTAAAACATACTCCGCATTCTAATCTGTACATACATTATAACACATCTCACGATTCTTAATTGTCCCATACTTTATAAAACAACTCCAATTCCAATTGTAAATACTATTATAACATACTCACATCCTAATTTACATACTTTATAAACATACTCACATTCTAAATTGTCAATACATTATACAACATAACTCAATTCTAATTGAAAATACTCTTATAAACATACTCACATTATAATTGTACATACTAATAAACATACTCATATTCTATTGGTAAATACTTTATAACATATTCACATTTAATTGTCCATCACTTTATAAACATATTTCACATTCCAATTGTAAATACTCTTATCAACATACTCCACATTGTAATTATACATACTTTATAACAAATAACTCACATCCAATTGTAAATGCTTTAAAGAACACCTCACATTCTCCATTCACATACCTTCTAAACATACTCAAATTACAATCTGTACATGCTTTTAATATACTCACATTCTATTGCACATACTTTATAAACAATACTCAAATTACAATTGTAGCATACTTTATAAACATCCTCACATTCTTATTTCACATACTTTATAAACATACTCACATTCTAATTGTCATACGTTATAAACATACTCACATTCTAATTGTAACATACTTTATAAACATACTCACTTCTAATTGTAAATACTTTATAAACATATTCTCATTCTAATTGTACATACATCTATAACATACTCACATTCTACTTGTAACATACTTATAAACACAAACTCACATTCCAATTGTAAATACTTTATAAACATCCTCACATCCTAATTGTACACTTACTTTATAAAACATACCTCATATTCTAATTGTACATAACATTTATAAACATACTCACATTCTAAATTGAAAATACTTTATAACATACTCAATTATAATTTGTAAACATACTTTATAACCTACTCATATTCTAATTGTAAATACTTTATAAACATATTCACATTCCAATTGGGTAAATACTTTATCAACATCTCACATTGTAATTAATACATACTTTATAAACATACTCACATTCCAATTGTAAATGCTTTAAAGACATCCTCACATTCTCAATTTCACATACTTTCTAAAACATACTCAAATTCAATTGTACTGCTTTATAAATTACTCACATTTATTGCACATACTTTATAAACATACTCAAATTACAAAATTGTACATTACTTTATAAACATCCTCACATTCTTATTTACATACTTTATAAAGCATACTCACATTCTAATTGTACATACATTATAAATATACTTCATTCCAATTGTAAATATTTTAAAAGCTACTTACACTCCTAATGGTACAGTCTAATTGTAATACTTTATTGATGTACTCACATTGTAATTTCGGGTACATACTTTATTGATGTACTCACATTGTATTATAAAACAGTACTTTATAAACTACCTCACATTCCAATTATATCATGATTTTAGTATTTTTTACCGCAGAAAGGGGTTACTGGCAGACGCTTCTTGAGCACTATGGGCCCAAATATGGGGCGGGACATATCGCAGACAGAGCGGTGGGGGAGAACCGAGAGGGACGGTGAAGACAAGATAGCACCACCAACCTGCCTGCGGTGAGAACGAGTGAGAGTCCAAAGAACTCCAGCCTCACGCCCCGGGGAGATACCAAATGAATCCCTAAATGCCTTGGTCAAACAGCGTGAAGCCGAGAAGGTGAGGAGGTGGTCGGTGGGATCACCAGCCCAGCAGTAATTCCATCAGCTGTGATGAAAGCTTTTATGTGGTTAGGGCTCAGCGTGGGCCGATCGAAGGACTTTGCACTGATGGAAGATGCGCCAGTCGGCCGACTGAACTTTGGAGCAAGCTTGGAAATGGGGCTTTCCAGGAAGATATGGCAGATAGTGAGACCCAGAAGCTTGAATGAAAGAACTTCTTCAAAGAGGATTGTTTGAGAAAGTAGATTGGGAAGTGGGGGGGGGGGGGGGGTTCCCACCCACCTGCTCTGTCTGCGATATGTCCCGCCCCATATTTGCCCATAGTGCTCAAGGTCTGCCAGTAACCCCTTTCTGGTAAAAATACTAAAATCATGATTATAATTGGAATGTGAGTATGTTTATAAAGTATGTATAATTACAATGTGAGTACATCAATAAAGTATGTACAATTACAATGTGAGTACATCAATAAAGTATGTACAATTAGAACGTGAGTATGTTCATAAAGTATGTACCATTAGAGTGTAAGTAGGTTTATAAAATATTTACAATTGGAATGTAAGTATATTTATAATGTATGTACAATTAGAATGTGAGTATGTTTATAAAGTATGTGAAA
>CM068954.1:5227525-5242266 GCA_035128595.1 Eptatretus atami
TATGAGTATGTTTACAAAGGATGTGCAATTATAATGTGAGTTCGTGTATAAAGTATGTACAATTACAATGTGAGTATATTTATAAAGTATGTACATTGTACAATTATCATGTGGGTACGTGTATAAAGTATGTACAATTATAATGTGAGTATGTTTATAAAGTATGAACAATTAGAATATGAGTATGTTCGTAAAGTATGAACAATTAGAATGTGAGTATGTATTTAAGTACGAACAATTAGAATGTGAGTATGTTTATAAAGTATGCACAATTAGAATGTGAGTATGTTTATAAAGTATGAACAATTAGAATGTGAGTATATTTATAAAGTATGTACAATTAGAATATGCAGTATATTTATAAAGTATGAACAATTAGAATATGAGTATGTTTACAAAGGATGTGCAATTATAATGTGAGTTTGTGTATAAAGTATGAACAATTAGAATGTGAGTATGTTTATAAAGTATGTACAATTACAATGTGAGTATATTTATAAAGTATGTACATTGTACAATTATCATGTGGGTACGTGTATAAAGTATGTACAATTACAATGTGAGTATGTTTATAAAGTATGTACAATTATCATGTGAGTACGTGTATAAAGTATGTACAATTATAATGTGAGTATGTTTATAAAGTATGAACAATTAGAATGCGAGTATGTTTATAAAGTATGAACAATTAGAATGCGAGTACGTTTATAAAGTATGAACAATTAGAATGTGAGTATGTTTATAAAGTATGAACAATTAGAATGCGAGTATGTTTATAAAGTATGAACAATTAGAATGTGAGTACGTTTATAAAGTATGTACAATTAGAATGTGACTACATCTTTACAGTATGTGCAATTATAATGTGAGTACGTGTATCACATACGTACAATTAGAATGTGTGTACATCTCTAAAATATGGAATATAAACCACATAAAGCAAATCTGGGTGAGGGTATGCAAGCTTTGATTGCTTGTTCTAGTTAACAGATGCTTATATAACCAAATGTTGCTCAGAATTGCTCATTAACATGTGATGGTTCAATTTCTGGAAGTAACCAGAAATTTCCCGAACTTTTGTGATCTTTCCACATCACTTAAAATCTTACTACAATGTTATAATTTGTCCACTTTTTACTTTAGACTGCAACATAAACATTTCACCTGAACAAACTTCATAGTCTTTATTAAATAATATGTATTCAAGTGTTAACATCACACCGAGCATAATACACCACCTAACAGTCACTCATAAAATTTAATATTTTGAACAAGAGTGGGAATTGCTTTGCAATACATGTCTCCTACCGATGTGACATTTTTGAAGTCCAAAAAGGGAATAACTCTGTGAAAAAATGACGAAATGTCCTGAAACTCGAACTTGTTCTGTAACATCATAATAAAGCCATTTTCCAAGTTTCAGTTGAATATGTTAAAGGGAATGGGGCAAAATAATCTGAAAAACCACACGTGGAATGGATGGGCAGACACAAGGACAGATGGAGAGCAAACCTATAGTCCCTTGCAGTGAAACAGGTAGGGGACTAATAAGATGCAAGGTGAGGGGTAGGATGCACCTGTTGGGAAAAGTGTGGCAAGCTGCCCCCCACTTCCCTCCTATCTTAATCATTTTGTTCAGTGACTAAACATTTAAATTTTTCATTTCAAAACTTCCCACCATACTGTCAGACAGATTGTGGAGGTATCATTCAGGAGAATGAACAGGTACCAGGACTGAAGAGGTTACACAGCAGGGTGGTGTTGAGAGTTTAGTAAGCTCACTTTCACAAAATCCTATAATAGAAAAGAAATGACATTTTTGGGTCAAACATATGGATGACCAGCAATGACGAATTGCAACTGTTATACAGGTGCACACAGAGCTTACAAAATCATATATATATATATATATATATATATATATATATATATATATATATATATATATATATATATATATATATATATATATATATATACATGAGCCTGCGTGTAACACTCATCCCCTCAACCTTTCACTTTGTCACACAGGTCCGTGGAAAAGGTACCAGCTCTTGCCTGGATAGCATGGGTCGCAAGGATGGCGGTGAGGTCGAGTTGGGAATTTGCCATGGAATGGGAGGAAATCAGGTGAGAGCTCTGCATGGGCAGCAGGTGTACAAACATGGTAATACGTGAAATCGTTCAATTTGACAAGAGTCGATATAAAAATGGTTGTTTCAATAAATATTGAAGAATGAGTAAATTTTGAGCCAAAGAATGAATTACAATGTGCTTACCCACACCGAACAGATTGAGTTTTAAACACAATCTGGAAATGTCATTAAGTTCTAAGAAAATGTCACAAAGAGCTGTTTGTGTGTTATCAGAAAAAATGCAATTTTGTTCTTTCCTCCTCAAAAGAATGCTCAACAGAATGTGATGATGATGACACATAATTTGATTGGTTTTTGTATGCATCGCAATCAGTTACAAAGCATAACATCACAAAGTCAATTCCAAAATCAGTTTACCATACTTTTTAATATATTTTATAAAATATGTATTTGCAACTAAATCTCACAAAGTCAAAGTGAGGGATGTCATGTGCCACTTCAACCTCACTGAAGCTAAGTTTTCTGAAACTTATCCATCATGTTTTTCTGTTGTAATCTTGTCCCTGTGTTGCTGTTTGTGTTTTCATCCAATTCTCCATATTAGATTGTTCCTTGTTGTGCTGTATTTATCAAATTTGTTTTCGTGTTGTTTAGAGCCAACCTCTCAGATAGCCGCTGTTAAAATTGTGTCCCTTTTGTCGCTATGTTTCTCATTTTGCTTCTTTCTTCCCAAATATTGTACTTTCTAACTCATCAATATTCTCCTTCCTATTCCGCTCCCTGCTTCAAAAAATAAAAACAAACAATTTTTTTTTTCACTCCACAACGATCGCATTACCTCTGCCACCAAAGGTGGACAGAGGTTATGTTTTCACCCCTGTCTGTCTGTCTGTCTGTCTGTCTGTTAGTCTCTCTGTTTGTGAACATGATATCTCAAAAAGTTCTGGACAGATTCCGACTAAAATTGTTGGAGAGGTTGGGTGTGTGACAAGGACGAATTGATTAGACTTTGGTGAAGATCTGGAACCAGATCCTAGAATTTTTAAAGTGATTCTTCACCATTGAATGCAGATTGGGCTAAGAATAATATATAGCACGATATCTCAAAAAGTTATTGACAGATTCGGACAAAACTTGGTTGACAGGTTGGGAGTGTGACAAAGAAGAATTATTTTATTTTTTGTGAAGATCCGAGTCTGGATCCTAGAATTTTTAAAGTGATTTTTCACCATTGAGTGCAGATAGGGCTAAGATAGCATCATCATCGTTTTACGGCCGTTTCCATGCTTGCATGTGCAAGCCGTGGTTCACCTAATGGTTTCTTTCCAGGCTGCATGATCACTTGCTAGCCCCGTTGTTAGGCCTTTAACTCTAAGATTGTCTCCGCTTGTTTTCGCTTGTTTTCCTCAGACGGCCTCTAGCTCTCTAGCTCTCTAGCTCTCTCATTCACATTCATATTTATACACCTCTTCACAAAGCTGCCTGCCCCATCCTTTCCATATATCCGAACCATCTCAACTTACCCCTACGCATAGCCTCACCAATGCTTTCTATACCTAACCGATCTCTTAATTCCACATTTGATTTCCTGTACTTCAGTGTCACATCACACATTCTCATTTCATTTCGTTCACGCCTCCATTCATCCTCCTTTTTGATCACCCATGTTTTACTGCCATACAACATCACACTTCTAAAAAGATGTGCAGCACGATATCTCAAAATGTTGTGGACGAGTTTTGACAAAACTAGGTGGATGAGATGGTTATGTGACAAGAACAATGAAGCCGATTCGATTTTGGTTCAGGTCCGGATCCAGATCCGACCTATCACTGGAATACAAAACCTTCAGTCTCAGTTTGCTCTCTACCCAGTGCCGTTCTAGTTCTCATTAAATTATTTCTGCCTGTACTTCCTGTTCTCCATTCTTTATATATCCTCCAACCACAAAATCTTCAAACTGAATCTTTATGAAATGAAAATGCTTCTTTATTCTTCGTTTAATTTTAAAATGTGATTTTAAAATGTTTCACTTTCCTTATTTCTCCATCATGAGTACCCCACATGTTGTTCTTCTTCCCCACGATCGATTCCTCTTTTTCTTCTCTAATATTATTTTCTAAAACTGTCTTTCAGCAAAGAGCTTGGTCCACCAACCTCACAAATCGGAGAGCACCAACTTTCACCATGCCTCCAACAAAAATTATTGCCACCCATCCCAGGATCTTTATCTCCATTTTCCAATATGGGAATTTGGAATCAGCATCCCTTCACTTCATACCCCCCCCCATTATGCATCCCTCCTTACCCCACATCCTCAAAGCTTCCCCCTCACCCACCCACTCAAACTTCCCCCTCCTACTCCTCCTCCATTGTATGCAGCACAAGCTGCAGGTAGCATCGTTGGCTGAGGGTGTGACTGTGCTGCTTGCTTAATGCCCCCATTACCAGTACACTTGTACTCATTTCTCCCACCTCAGAAGGATGACAGGCTGAGTCAACTCCACCAACAGGGGCTCAAACTCAGGACCCTAACATCCCAAGACAGCCATCCTAACCGCTAAGCCAACACCAGGCTTAAACCTCCCACCTCAAAGCCTCTTCCTCACCCTGCTCCTACAAAGCCAACCCCCCGCCCCACACACTCACAATTCCTCCTCCCCTCTACCTAACTGTGGGGACCTTAAATATTAAAGATCTCTGCTCCAACCTCTCAATCCAGGTCACTGTTGATAAACTGGACATCATCTGTTTAACAGAATCCTTCCTCCCACAGGACACCCCTGACTTTTTTGTGTCTCTCCCCAGCGATTGTCTCCTCCAATTTGATAGGCCTGAACACTGCACTGGCAACAGAGTTGCACTTTACATCAATAACTCAATTTCTCACTGATCTTTTACCTCCCATCCCCCAGGAGTACCTTTGGCTGTGACTTCCCCAAGTATCCCACCTCTTGTTCGTCTGCGTGTTGGACCGTCCTCAACAGTGACAACTCCATCTGCATCTATCTCAGAAGACATCTGCATCTATCTCAGAATCTTCTAACCACTCATCCCAACTATCTCTTCCTCAAATGTGGTGATTTCAATTGTCACCATGGCTATTGGCTGGGTGTTGGTACCTCTCTCACCAGCCATGGCACTTCAAGCAAAGGACTTCTGACTCCATAGAACTGACTTAATCTGTGAACTTTCTGAACCCGGATTTCTCCCAATGGCAAATCCTCCCTTCTGGACTTGGTGATGACAAATTTCCCTGCCAATATCCCCTGCTCTTCCTCTGCTCCAATTGGTTCATCTGATCATATGTTTGCGAAAGTTAACATCTCCCTGGCTATTCTCGGAGAGCTGTCTCAACCACGGAGAGTCTGGAATTTTACTCAAGCAGATTGGCAGGGACTGCAAGCAGCCATCTCTCTTCAGGAATGGTCTCCCATATCTACTGCCCCTGATGTTAACTCGCCTGAGAATTCTTCCACAGAAATCTGCTCTCTCTCATGCACAGATTCATCCCATCTCGTCTTCCTCCCATTCTTCCCGCCCATGGTATATTGAATCCTGTTGTGAGACAGTTGCTGTGAAACAACATGCCTTCTCTTCCTGGAAGGCAAACCAGACCGAAGGAAATTTCAGCACATTCTACAAAGCCTGCAACAAGTGAGTGTCCATTCTCAGGAGAGCCAGAAGACAACATCTGTCCAACTTCAAGAATGAAATTTCAAACTTGTCTCCCTCTTCTAAAACCTGGTGGTACCTTGTTACGTCTGTCACTGGTATATGCTCGCCTTCCATCCCTTCCCTCATTTAAAATGGCACCACAGCTGACTCTGCTCGTGAGAAGGCCAAATTCCTTAGTTCTGTTTGCTCCAAATACTGTATCTCCAACCCCTCGCTCTCTGTAACCACCATATCCAGTCACATCTCACTGCTCCTGGACTCTGTGTCTTTTCCACCTGAGAAGGTGGAGAGGTTTCTGGCAATCGACGACTGATTCTGCAACAGAACCGGACAGCATTAACTCGTGTGCCCTAAAAACCTGCTCTCCTGCTCTTGCACATCCTCTCTCTCTCTGCACTTTTCACACTATCTTCTGCCCTCGCTCATCTTCCATGTGCTTGGAAATCTGCCAACATCATTGCATTGCATAAAATAGGTGCAAAAACTGACCTTTTAACTACAGACCTATCAGCTTACTTCCAGTCATCAACAAGGTCGTGGAATCCATCATCGCAGTTGATGTGAAATCCTTCCTTTTCTCCATCGGCGTCATCTCAGATCACCAATTCAGATGCAGAACAGGTTTCTCTACCTTGGACATGCTGCTTTGAAAGAGGCTCTCAATGTCAAAACGATGTCAAACATGAGAGCAGGGCAGTCTCTCTTGACATATCTCAAGTTTTTGATACAGTCTGGCATCTCGCCTTGCTCTCCAAACTCTCTGCCTATGGCATCCAATGCCAACTCCTCACATGACTTCCTGACTTCTTCTACCCTTGTATCCAACGTGTGGCACTCAACGGAATCCTTTCATCTCCTCTCCCTGTTAAGGCTGGACTGCCCCAAGGCAGTGTTCTGGGCCCAGTCCTATTCCTGATCTTCATCAATGATCAATCTGACTTTCTGGAAAATCCTCTTTATCTATTTGCTGATGACGGCACCCTCTGCCATGACATCTCCCGTCCTTTAAATGGACAGGCAGCAGCCTCTTCCCTCTCTTCAGGCCTTGAAAAAAAAATGACAAACTGGTCAAACACTTGGAATATGTCTTTCAAGCCTCAAAAATCTCACACTCAGTCAAGGCTCATGGACTGTCGCATGGAGAGTATCCCTCTCTGAAAAGACTGTGTGGGAACTCCCCTCCTGCCCCCAAACTACTTTCTTAGGATTCCTTTTGAGGAAGTTGAATCACTCAAACTCCTGGGTCTCAGTATCAGCCACTATCTTTCTTGAACAAACCACATTTCAACGTTGGCATATACAAGGTCTTCATCCACGGCTTGATGGAGTACTGCTCTCCCTTCTGGACTGACGCCCCTGCCTCATACCTTGCCCAGATTAACGCCATGGAAACCAAGCCTTCAAGATTATTGGAATCTCGAGCAATGAATCTGATTCTATCCACTTTCTCATCGCAGACAGGTCAGTGGTCTCTGTCTTCTACCACCTCCTTTCTGCACCATCTGCTCTTTCGGTGATTCCACCCACCTATCCACAGGTTTCTGCAGGGCACACACGGTCCATCATCAACCCCCTTCTGATGAAACTCCCAAAATCCAGAATCACTGCTCATCTCCACTCATTTGTTCCTATTTTTTTACTCCCTGTGAAACCAACTTCCACATTTTCTTCAGTGTCACTCTTCCCTCCACCTCCAAGGCAGCTGTTCACCACCATCTCAGATCATCCCCCCATCCAATACCATTGTCTTTTCTACCCCTGTTAACCTCAAGTCAACCTCCTTCCAAATTTCCAGTTTTTCCCACCTCAGAGTTTGCTTCTGTATCCATCTTGTCCACCCCATGCATCCTCCCCTACCCTTCACTCCTTCCCTCTCTACTTTGTCCTTTTTTGTCAAAGTCTCCCTCTACTTTGTCCTTCAATTCTACTTTTGGTGTTTCCACCCTCTTTCTGGTCCATTCAGTGTTCTAGCTCTTCCACAAGCAGAGGCGGATGAAGATTGTTGGGGGTCCTGGACACAAAAAATATTTAGTCTCGTGTTATTTTCACCCAAAAAAGAGGACTCTGTGTTATTTTCGCAAAAAAAAAAAAAATGAGAACGTGTTATTTTCGCCAAAAAACAAGGACTCCATGATATTTTTGCCCAAAAACGAGGACTCCATGTTTTTTCGCCCAAAAAAAGAGGACTGTTATTTTTGCTCAAAAAAACGAGGGCTCCGTGTCATTTTCACTCAAAAAAAGATTACGCCGCATTATTTTTGCTCAAAAAACGAGGACTCCATGTTATTTTCCCCCCAAAAATGAGGACTGTGTGTTATTTTCACCCAAAAGACGAGGACTGTTATTTTCACCCAAAAAAGAAGATTGTGTTATTTTTGCCAAAAAAAGATGACTCCGTGTTATTTTCACAAAAAAAACGAGGACTCGTGTTAGTTTCGCCCAAAAACGAGGACTCGTGTTATTTTCGGTCAAAAAAACAAGAACGCTGTGTTATTTTCACTCTCGCTTAGCTAACGTCGAGTGCTTAAGCCGCTTGTTCTCCATTGCCAGCAGCCATGTTTGCCGAACCCCAAGCTGTCTTGCCACCATCTGTTGTTTCTCTTTCTCCTTGAAGTATTGGTTTATAGTTGGCATCTTTTTTAAACAAATCAACTCCTTTAGCCTCCTTTGCTTGCTTCACCTTTCTCTTTGAGCTGCCTCTTAAGTACCGTTGATCCATTGTTTATTAACTGCCTGTGAATTCGAACAGAAACAGCCATCTGACCGATGACGTTGCAAGTCGTTTGCATATTGGAACACGAGTTTATATATTTTTAAAAAAATTTGCCTACACACTTGCAATTGATCAGTCTATTCATTGACGTAAACTACTAAACAAAATATTGTTACGTTGTTTTTGAACAGCGCCATGTTGGGGTTAAACAATCCGTGACCGTGTGACGAATCAGCTCGTTCTGATACAACCGTGGCGGAGGCTGACATGGATGAGAGGTGTCAAGTTCATATTTTAATAACGCAGTAAATGTGTGTTTCCCAATCGTGCTGTTCATCTTTTATGAATGCTTTGAATGCGTGTTTTCCGATCGGCCTGTTACCAGATTTTGTCGCACGTTAAGTGACCACAGTGCGGTCATTCTTATTGAATAATCATTGTACTATCAAGTATCGTCTGGTTTTGCACCTCCAGTGAAACTCGATGGTCACACAGTGCTCAAACGCAGAGAACCCCGCAACAGTATAAAGCCGAAACCAGCACTGAACCACCCCGAACGGTAACTCGTAACCGGAAACATCGTATTATATTATAGTGGTGGATCTGGTATAGAACATTTTAACAGCAGATTTGTTTTTCCACGGTCCTGGGACACGGGTCCTACGTGCCTTTGCGTTAATCCGCTACTGTCCACGAGCCTTGACTGCATACAAAAAATAAAATTACCCTCCCATCTACTTACATTTGTCATAATGCTGATTGTAGTTCAGTGTTGCGATTCCTATATGGGTCAGATGAAAGCCCATGGGATGAGTCCAGTGCAGGAATGGATGTTTTTACATACCCACCATGATACTGCATCCCTATTGTTGTTCACATGGCTTTCCAGTTGCAACCAGACTCAGCGGTGTAACTGGGTTGGAGTGTTTGTTCTGAGTGTGGGAGGTTCGACCGCGATCCCAGCCGAGTCATACCAAAGACTTAAAAAAAAAAAATACTTCCTTCCTTGATGCTTAGCATTTTAAAAGGATGGAGCATGGCCAAATAACCATTGGTTGGCAACCATAGCGCAGACTTTGATGGGTCTGATGCCGTCCTGCGTCGAAGTTCCTTGTTCGGGTATCATTATATTAACAGGACATCAAGGCCTTTGGTCATGTGGAATGTGGAATATGGAATGTGGATGCATTTCACACATGCCATTCACTTCATCGTGGGAATCACACCTGACTAACCCCCATGGGAAACACAACAGAGCGTCAGGGATGCTGAACGAGGGTGTTGCGTGTCCCTTTTCAGCTCTTCCGCTTTAACGAAGCCCAACAGCTCATGCAGTACGATCAGTGCCTGACACACAGCACCGACGGCCGTTCCGTGATCGTCATGCACTGCAACAGCAGCCAGTATGGCCACTGGCAAAGGGTGAGGAATCCGCCAGCATCGCTTAAATGTAGAACATTACTACAACACCGTGTCATGTTCCTCGTCCTCGTCGTCCTCCGTGTCGGTCACTTCTCCATTTGGAATTGAATGTGGCCTCCAGGCTGAGTCTCACTGGGACATGAACCAGTGATCTTTATATAGAAGGTCTGTGCTCGGAGCGGGTACAATGGCATCATGTTAGACAAGGATTTGAACCATGAACCTTAAAGGGAATTCTCGGTTTGTTGGTAGCAACACTCGTGATTATGTCCCATTAAAATTCTGAGCTGTTTCGTTAACGTTTGCTTTTCATTAAAAATCAAATCTCACGCCAAACTTCCCATATTATCTGATTCCAATGCGAGGGAACCTTTCAAGGATACTACAAATTGGCAACAGACATTTCATTCCTCCTTGTAATGTAATTAATTTAATCAATGGATAGATTACTAGGGTGGTGGTTGGGGGGGGAATGCGTGGGGTACGAACGCACCCCCTTTTTTTGCCTGTGATGTGTTTTTATTACGAAATCCTTTGTCACACTTTCCGTTGAGTAGCAGAAGGTGATGCCATTCATGCTTACACATTTTCATCACATCCATCCATCCATACGAGAAGAAGTATACCGTCTCACAGCGTTTTCAACTGATACGGTGCCTGTGAATAATCATTCTGCTGGATCAAGTCAGAAAAAGCCATTACACCTGTGATAGTTCATCCCGGGCGAAGATTACTCCGATAGGAAGATCGTTCAGCACCAAGCGTGGCTTTGATCACGTGACACCAGATTTATTTGCATTGTTCGCACAGACAGTCGGCATTGTTCCCAACCTTTGGGGAATCTCATGATCATCTCGATTTATTTGATCTTGTCTAGTTTTCTGATATGTTTGAGTTTGACCCTTACTAAGGTGTATTAAGCATTCCACTCAAGTATAATCTGGATGGTTTGTGAAATTGTGTTTTCTACCTTGGCGACGTTGTGGGGAACGTGACAACATGCTTCCTGTGACTCTCCCTAATACAAGTGAAGTGCGTCGTGATCCCATATCAGTCATTGAGCTGCTAGCAAAGCCGCAAAACTCTTCAAATCAAAGTAAATGCCGACCGTAGAATCAGTGTAAAGCAGACTTGCGGTCGTACTTATGAAAGGCTAAAAGCACTTTATGAATTCAGTGTTGTGATATTTTCAGTAACCCGAACCTTTTTAACTCACCTGGAATGCAGTTCGGAGGAGCTTATGGGATGGCGCGTCATCCATCCGTCCGTCCGTCGGTCCGTCCACAAATACTTGCAACTTCTTCTCTGAAACTACACACATGATGTCGATGAAACTTTATTGAGTGTTATCCCGCAGTGTTTTCAGATGTCAAAGTGAAACATCTGCGATCGTCATCGTGTAATATTTGTTGATTTCCAACCGGTAAAATTAATGGGAAGTCAGCATTGACAATTCAACAAAAACAACAACAACACCAACAACAACAATTTGATTGAACAATTTCAACATGGCAGATCAGAAGAAATGTAAGAGCTGGCAAGGACGGAGTCTGGGCATAGAACACCATTTCTGCAAAGTCTCCAGGCCGGATCCGGATTCGGATTTTCACCAAAATCGAATCATTTCATCCTTGTCAAACACACGACCTGTGTGTGCATCAAGTTCCATCTGAATCGGTGCACAACCTTTTGAGATATCCCACTCCCAGACGGACAAACAAACAAACAAGCCGGTAGACGGCGATGGGTCGCCGAGCATGGAAACTATAAGATATAGAGCAAAATGGATGTCATATGGCGGATAGGGAATCACCTTAAGATTATGCATATCAAATCTCATCCAGTTCCATCTACTGATAACTACTCGGTATCCATTTGAATGAAAAGTACCGAAAATGCGGTTTGAAATCGGAAATCCCCAAATTCGAGGGGGTGCTGTGGGTGAACAAAGATCTAAATCGAAAATCTGGCTCGATCGTTTGTGCACAATGTATTCCAGACGATTAGTGTGAATTTTCATGACCATCCGACCATAACCCTAGGAGGAGTAGCATTTGGCGCGAAGGCACCTCCAGCTCTCGCATATTATCGATTTTTGCACTAATTGACCTTT
The DNA here is from genome assembly GCA_035128595.1 of Eptatretus atami. Taxonomy (NCBI): domain Eukaryota; kingdom Metazoa; phylum Chordata; class Myxini; order Myxiniformes; family Myxinidae; genus Eptatretus; species Eptatretus atami. The sequence continues at coordinate 5,239,548 of CM068954.1, forward strand.
GACCACTGACCTAAGCGAAATCGGTCAATATGTCCTGAGGCAAAGTTGTAGTACTCATCGAGTACCGTGAGCCTGCAAAGTTTCAATCATATCGATGCACTCACCTGGTCACTAGGCGGCCTTCAATTTTCGCCAATTTTCGCGCATACCTTAATTGTAGGGGGCGCTGCGGGTAAAGTATTCCATATATCGACAAAAACCGGAATATATTTGATAGAGCATCACCTGTAGATCATTCGTGCCAAATTTCATAACCTTACGTGGGATAATGGCTTTCGGAATTGATTTCGTGTGAACGGTACCGATTTTGAAGGTTTTTTCGGTTGTTGCTATGGAACCAAGCGTCCCTAGCAACCATCACAATTTCCAAAGCACTAGAGGTCATAAGGTGTACCTACCACCCGAGTTTGGTCAAAATCGGCCCACGTTTACTACCAATTATGCTGATGACAAACGACAACTCCAAACAAACATACAGAATTACTGACAATAAGGGTCACCTATTTCGGCGACCCAACAGATATATAATCAGACACAGAGTTGAAAACATAACCTCCGTCCACCTTCAATGGTGGAGGTTATTATGTTCATTGTCAAAGAAAATTTACCCAAGTACTGCACATATAAATTGCAGATGATTGTGTCTGAAGGGCACGATGTAGAAAACAAAGAACTTTTGATGAATGTAGGTATGACCACAATTTGTAAATCTGTAACAATTCAAATGCACACATGAATGTCATGATGGATTGTTTCCTTTTTAGCTTTGCCAAGACAGTTGAAAAATTTCAAAGCCCTCAAGATATTCCAATCCCAAATAGTCTCTAGAATATGGGAAATTATTGTACTGAAGCCTATAATTTCAAAATTTCCATGGGGGAGGGGGGGTACCCCGAACCCCCCTATCCAGGCCCACTGTATTTCTAGGACAATAAAACACTGTTCAGTTTTCTGGGTTCACACACCCCTCCTCACCCCAGCCCCCCTGAGGAAATCCTGGCGACAGATCTGGGTTAAGTAAAAAGGTGTGCATACCATGGAGATGCGACAGACAAAGTGGACTTCCTGTAAGAGAAAAAGCCTTCAAACAGTTGTGTGTTAGAAAGCATCCTTGTGACTAGGTTTTGGTTTAATGTCACGTGGGATAGGTAAAGGAAACCAAGACAGGTGGCATTTTGCTCTTACAAGCGAATGACACGACTCGTTGTTGCCGCCGGAGGCCTGGCGGATCAGCGATGTGGCAAGAGCTTAATTAACAGCCCAGAGTTACTGGGATCATGAGCACATCAAGCTGTCTTGCTTCGTTCTGTTGCGATGTGCACTGTCGCCCGTTCATTAAGGGTTGCGAGACGGCTCGTCAACACTCGGCTGATACCACCCCCCTCGAGAGGCCTGTGTGCCTGTAAGGAAAGGCCTCGCGAGGAGGAGAAAGATGCCGTTAAAACACCAAGCCCTCTTCTTGTGCCTCTCATTCAGCATTCTCTTTTTGATGATGGAACATAAATTATTACCGTGCGGTGATGAACACTTGTAATGAGCAGAGCAGGTCATTGGGTGAGAAATTACCTGCAAGCTCCAGAAATGAACACCTTCATCTTTTGGATCAGGCGGTAAGGAAAAGCAGTAAGAGTGACTCTTGGTGTTATCATGGTGCAGACAATGCGTGAACCATGATTTAGAACCTGTGCTCATGAGACAGGCTCCGGGGAGGCCTGCGATGTGGATTATGTAAATGAACGTTCGATTGCCTCTCAGTAGTTGCCCGAGTCTGGATTGCTGGTGAATTCTCTGAGCAATTTTTGGCTTTCTGTTAAATGTAAAATTGTGAATTGATTAATTGGTGAATTATGAGAATTACACTCCAGCAGTAATCCATGTGATTTGATGATAATTCTGTTTGCCTTCAGAAAGATGTGATTACATTAGAAAGCAAATGATGTATCTGCAGGAAATTGATCTCCATGTGCTGAGTATAAAACAAAACATATTGACAATTTACCCCAGAGTACAATTAACAAAATAAACAAGAAAAAGAGCAATCAGAGATTGCAGACCCTCGCCAGAACTTGTTTTGTGTGCTGTTTGTGTAGTTTTGTGTGGTTCTTTGTGGACTGGTGTGTTACGTAATTAATTAGAGACATAATTAGAACTGCCACTTTACAACTGCTGGCAGTGATGACCAGGTACCGAGATGTCCCGCTTTGATTGGACACCTGACCCTGACCCATGAGGGTTTTTTATTATTACTATCGTTCAATTGAATTTAGAATGGGATTAAATTATATTAATTACATATCAACTGCAAGAATAAATTGAATCGATTCGTCCTTGTCACACACCCAACCTGTCCACCAACTTTCATCCAAATCCATCCGCAATCTTTTGAGATATTGTGCTACATATCATTTTTGGTCATATCTCTCAATGGTGAAGAATCACTTCAAAAAATTCTCAGATCCGGTGAGGATTTGGATCTTCACCAAAATTAAGTGTTGCTGTCCTTGGCCAGTCAACTACACACCCAAACAATTTCAGAATGATTGCTTGAAAACTCTGACCAAAAATAGTGACAAACAAACAAACAAGCTGGTAGGCGGACATGGGTAGTCGACTACCCAATAGAACCTGACGCGATGGGCCCATTTGATCGGGAATGACCTGAGGATTAAGAACAAGAAAATTCATGATTCTAGCTTCAAGGGTTAATGCTGCAGATTGT
>CM068954.1:5242278-5259865 GCA_035128595.1 Eptatretus atami
CGGCCGTTGCTAGGCAACGGAGGGGTCCATAGCAACGGTTCTTTCTCACACATAACTAGGACATACTGTTTATGTTATGAAAAAAAAAATGTTTATGTTTATGTTTATGTTATGCTATTTATGTTATGTTTATGTTTATGTTATGATTTCAGTTATGAAAAACCTACCATACCAGTTTCATGTATATCTGACTCATAGTCTCTGAGATATAACGAACTTCGTTTTTTTATTGTTTTCAACCAGGGTTCATTCAAAGTCTATCTTCTCCGAGTTTTCATAGGATCCGGCTGGAAATTTTTGACAATATGGCTGAATGTACTGCCCACAGTCGTTCGTGGCCCGATTTTTGATTTCGAAAAAATAAATTTTTTATGATTTTCAAAAATTTCAAAGTCCCGTTGCTAGGCAACGGTGGTGTCCATAGCAACGGTTCTCATTTGCACACAACTAGGTCATGGTATGAACCTACCAACCAAGTTTCATCGAAATCGCCATTGTATTAACTGAAATCGCCATTTTAAATACTGATAATAAGGGTAGAAGAAATCTCAAAAAAAACATTTTTGGAATTTTTTTTATTTCGACTAGATCGACTACCCAACAGCCAAACGCTGCCAACCAACATATTTGGCAAAAAAAAATTCGCCAAGTAACAAACAGACCCAAGGCAGTACCCTCTCTCTCCTCTGGCGAGGGTTATTACAATTACAGAACGAGTGCAATTAATAGTATAATTACAATTAAACAAGCAGGACAATTAATCTATACTAATAAGTGTGTGTGTGTGGTGTGTGTGGTGTGTGTGTGTGTGTGTGTGTGGTGTGTGTGTGTGTGTTGTGTGTTGTGTGTGTGTGTGGTGTGTCCTCGATAACTCCAAAACCATGAAACCTCGCAGCCTGAAATTTGCATGCATACTAAGAAAACTCCAAGGAAGTGCAAGAATGAAAATTGTGTGTTTGGGTTAATTAGGTCACGTCAAGTCTTTTGAAGGTAATTAATGGCCTTATTTAATTATAACCTTAATCAGGCACATCCTCAGTCACAGCTCTCTATGGGGTCTTAAGGCATTTCCTGGGTAACCTCGCTGGGATCTGAAACCGCCATGTTTTTTGGCCTGCTCAACCATGCCTTGACTTGGAACAGGCCGCAACGATTTATTAGCGATAAAAGTTTCTTGTTTTTTAAACTTTCCTCACTCATATTATTGAATGTCTGTTCATCATAGCTACGAATCGCTGGGTACATTGTTATGTTTATAAATGCCCAGAGACGCCAGTGTTCGTGGCTTCATTTAATTTCCGCACATGCGATAACCGTGAGAATCTCTTAAGCTTAGCAGAATTACAAAATTTAAGTTCCAGAATCGAATGTATAAGCAGTTATGACTCCTAGAAAAGTGTTCAATTGTCTAATTCGGACATATTTGACATTTTAGGCATCTCCGGGAGGTGTATGTTTAACATGAAGGTTCGGTGATTGCTAATCGCGTGCCAAGCGAGCCGTTTCTTATCATCCGTTTCGTTGGAGTACTCAAGCCACTTGGCGAACACTCGACAATATTCGCACTGTCACTGAATACTGTATGTCGATCGACTTGAACAAAGTTCAGGAGTCACTCACGTGCGTTGTTGGCCATGTGTTGTTCTGTGGTGCAACAGGTGGTGGCTGGCTCGTTGAAAATGTGAAATTTGATTTTCCATGACTTTTTCCCTTTTCGTACAATCTTCCGTGATACGGGTCGTCACTTCAGGATAGATAAATACAAATAAATATTAAATGTTTCACTTTTTAAATGTTTCTTTACCTGTTTCGTGGAATGCTTGGTGAAGACACTTGGTGCACACACTTCAAGTTTCAATGGCAATTCAGTGGTTCCAAGCTGGAGGAAGGAAGGCAAAATATATTATTTGATCACAATGAGTCAAAAATATTTTCAGTTATGAAGTAATGAATCGCCACATTACGGCAGGAAAGCCGAGAGGTATGCATGCTCATTCTAAGCTGTCTAGCCTGGGTTTGAATCCCGACCCAGCTATAAACTGTCGCCCCGGTGTTTCACAGGCAGGGTGATTCATCAATATGTGTGCCGTCTCTCGGATGGATGCTAAATAGGGGGGGGGCGGTTTTCCCAAAAAAACTCTGCGAATCCTCACCTCTCCCTATTCCCCCCTCCCCTTTCTCATCCCTCCCGCTTCTTGCTCTCACACCCTATCCCACCCCTCTTTCTCTCTCCACCTAACCCCCCCCTCACCCACCACTCCCTCTCTTTTGACCGACCCTCCCTCTCCCCCCCCCACCTCTCTCTTCCTCCCTGTCTCTCCACCCTCTATCTCGCTCTCCATGCATCTCTCTGCTCCCCCACCTTCCCCCTATTCAAGGGACTGTAGCATGAACAAATCAGATTCAGATGCGCCATCCGTGGGGTGCAAAGGTCGCTGCATGCGACATGCATGCATGCAGACAGACCTTTGCTGGGAATATCACGTGGGTTTAGATGTCCCGTACCAGGTCTCAAATGTGTGTGTGTGTGTGTGTGTGTGGTGTGTGTGTGTGTGTGTGTACGACATGTGTGTGTACGTGTGTGTGTGTGTGTGAATGTACGTGCAAATTGCTGTTGTTGCCTGCTATCTCCAAATGTGGGGGTGTTTTCAGGAGATGAAACGACCGACCAGTCTCAAAGTATCCACCTTCATTTCGGTAAGGGGGCGCGATTCATGGACCAAGCTGTGAAGTTTTCTGTTCTCAAATTTGTTCCGAGGCTCTCTTCAGGATCGTTACTGAGCCCGGACGGCTTCCAACTTTAGTTTGTTTATTTGTCGTCATATTCCCAGGGATGGTTTTTAATATCTCTGTGAGGTTCTTCGTCATCATTCTCATAGCTGCAACTATCACTGGTATAACTTTGGCATTCTTTAGCTTCCAGGATCTTTTCACTTCATTCTATGGTCTTGGTATTTGGTCTTTTTTTGATTTTTGTATTGTTTAGTCCAAAATCACTACGATTAACACCTCAATTAGCAATGCCTTCTTCTCTTTTTGTATCTAAGTGTGATATCTGGTCGCAATACTTTGATTTCGAAGTTCACGCTCGATTGGATCAGAAGGTCGTACGTCAGTGGTACTTCCATGTTTTCAGTGATTGCTTTTGGTTCATGTTCCACCAAATTCTTGGAACTGGGATATCAAAGTTTTTGCAGATATGCCAGCAGATTACTTTACAAACTCTGTTGTGTCGTTGTGTATCCAGCTGTTTCGAAATGATGTTTTCTTTACCTCCTCACCAAAGGTGAAGGCGGTTATGTTTCATCCCTTTCTGTCTGTTGTTTGTCTTGTGTGTAGGATATCTCAAAAAGTTGTGACGGATCTGGATTAAATTTTGTGAACAGTTCGGTGTGTGTCAAGGATGAACTGATAGATTTTCGTGAAGATTCGGATCCGGATCCGGCTACTAAAATTTTTTGAGTGATTCTTCACCATTGAGAGACAAGGCCAAAAACTATATATAGCACTATATCTCAAAAAGTTGTGGACGATTTGGATGAAGCTTGGTGGACAGGTTTGGTATGTGGCACGACGAATTGATTCACTGTTGGTAAAGATCCGAATCCGGATACGAGAATTATTGAATTTTTAAAGTATACTTCACCATTGATAGGGCCAAAACAATAGTACTGTATAGCATGATATTTCAAAATGTATTGGTCCGATATGTTCTCGTGGATCAGGCATTACGTGCAGAGTATGCGCTCACCGAGACCCTTTGAGTTTTAATGCTGTTCGGTCATTCAGCATAACATATTCACTTTGTGAACACCACTTCCACCTTTCTCTTTTTTCTCTCTCTCTCCCTCCCCCTTCCCCCCTCCCCCACTATCTCTGTCTCTCTCTCACCCCCCTCCTCGCACCCTTCTCTCCCGCAGTGTTAGCAAAGTTTGTGAGGTGTCGCTCTCCTCCCCCTCCCCTGCACTTCCTTGCTCTTCCCCTTCCCTAGCTTCCCGTCTCTCCTCCCTCCTCCTCTCTCCCTCTCCCTCCTACTTCATTCTCTCCTCCCCCCTCCTTGCCTCCATCCTCTCTCTTCTTCCCCTTTCCTCAGCCCTCTTCCCTCCATCCTCCCTCTCCAATGCTCCCATGCCTCTCTCTCTCCCTCCACTCCTCTCTCCCCCCCCCTAATAACACCGTCAGCGAAGCAACGGGTGGATTTGCTTGCCTGTACCAATAAACATCAGTTGTGCTCAGTGTGGCGTCAGTGTGTGTGTGTGTTGTGTGTTGTGTGTTGGTGTGTGTCTGTCTCCTCCATAACTCCACAACTATAAAACCTAGCAGCCTGAAACTTTGCATGCATACTAAGGGAACTCCTCGGAAGTGCAGGAGTGTAAATTGGGTATCTTGGTTAATTAAAACACCCCTTTTGAAGATTATTAACGGCCTTATTTAAATATGTCCTTTGTCAGGCGCATCCTTGGCCACTTCACTCTCTGGTGTCTTAAGGCATATCCTGGGTTACCTCGCTGGGGTATGAAGCCGCCATGTTTTTGGCCTGCTCAACCACGCCTTGACTTGGAACAGGCCGCAACAATTTCTCTATGATAAAGTTTTTTTTTCTTCACTTTCCTCACTCATATTATCGAATGCCTGTTCATCATAGCTACGAATCGCTGAGTATATTGCACTGCTTATAAATGTCCAGAGATGCCATTGTTTGTGGCTTCATTTCATTTCTGCACGTGCCATAACCTCAAGAATCTCTTAAACTAAGCCAAATTGCAAAATTTAAGCTCCAGAACTGAACTTAACAGCAGTTCCGACGCCAAAAAAGTTGATTTGTCCCATTCGGCCATATAGTCTAGAAGCCAAAATCTGTAGCTAGCCTAGAAAATAGGTTCGCTGCTGATTTCATGTTAGAATGGTGGGCAACTGGTGTTTTTGAAGAGTCTAGGCATGACCAAGTCTAGTTCCACTTGTTGCCAAGTCTGCATCTGAATATTATGGCCGCCATGACAGTAATCAAAATGGCCACCATCAGATTTAGTCTTTTATTACTGCAATTGTACTAGCCAGAAATTTGTCATGATTGTAAATACTATGTAATCTGACACGAGGAACACTATTTTGTGCTTTATTTTTGTACTGGATCACAACTTTTCACATAATTGACAACTTAAAGACGAAATTGAAAATGCACATACGAGCAACAAATGTGAAAAAGAAAATGTTTAGCACTATTGATGGAGATGGGTTTACAGTCAGTCAAAGGTTATTTCAACAGCTGTCAGATTCTTTTAACACAAAATTACGTTGCTTTGCAGAAGAGAAAGTGTTGTGAGAACACCCAAGTACAATTTTCAGAGCTATTGATCGGCTTGTACACTGAACGGGTTCCTACAAAGGGCTTTGCATCCACATGCTTTCGTGCAAGGCAGTCCATTCCGTGTACATTTGCACCGTCGAGTTGAGCATGACCCACGGCATTTGCATGTCGTCAGTTCTACACAGTAAGCAGTAATAGGCTGTGCAGTCATGAGTCGGCGGCTGAAATGTCTCGTTGCCATCTTTGACGACCTGTTCCCACCCACAGTTCTCAGGTGCAGGTAGATGTGGTTCAGATTCCAAGGCTCTTCTCCACACAAAAGTCTGGTAGTGCGCTCGCTTGATGTGTAGAATCAGAGCATCGCGAGTTGGAGGCAGATTCTCAATAGCTTTGGTCAGACTGAGAAACAGATCACATCTTACTCGCTGAATTGAGTTATCTTGGCCATGAGGGTCATAAAGCCTGCAGACAAATGACTCAGCATCTGCAATCACACTCTCATCAGGAATTTCCTCTTTGCCTAGGTTATTCAACAGGTGGGAGTTGTTTTGAAAGACAGCCCATGCAGAGCGCTTCGCAATTCCAGCAAACTGGCTTGTGCTGTCTGAACTGTCACTGCATGAAATGCCAGAAGTGACTCCCTCTGCGAATCTGGGATATTGATGGAGTCAATGGGAATGTAGTGTTGCTTTTTGGGTGTCCTGCATTCATCCAGAGAAAGGGACTGAGATGCGGCTGATAGGCAACAAGGAGAATGAGGACATCAGTGTCCCGGCTAACAACAACAGTTTGCATGTACCCTGTTCAATGCTTCCTTGGCATGGAGAAGAATGCGAGTATCAGCCTCTCGTCTCAGGAGATGACAAGTGTGAGACATCTCTCCTGACGACGTCCACACTTTTGCAGGATCTGTGAAGCCTCCATTCAGTACCAGCTCCTGTTCGTGATTCTGGAACTTGTTTGCTAACTCTGTGCATAGAAAATTTGCTAAGCTTGCTTTGTTTTCATCGAGGCAGATGAGTGTATTCCATTGCCCCATGGACTGGCTTCTTGTTTGCACGTCTCTTCTGATTGCTTTCTTGCCCCGTATCCTCTGACTTCGAGCTGTTGATTTGATCGTTTTCTTCCTATACTGATCAAAGGCAATATCAACCCTGGAGCAATAGTTGGAAAAAACATGACTAATATGATCTGCAACAGAATCTGCCCATTCACCAAGCGTTTTAGCATTCATCCTGTTCCCGAGTGCCTGGATCAGTGCCATGCCATCGATGATAGTGCATGTTGATAACGGTTCTGGAGCAACGTTTGGCAAGCCTTGCTGGAGAATCTTGCCAAGGTCAGCTTTGTTCAGAGGTAGACGTAATCTGCCATTAGGCATTGCCAATGACAGAGGAACTGCGCATATCTCTTGCTCCAGCATTTTGTTATGTCAACGTCTCAGCCTGCCTGCATTGCTGTCACCACACGTGTCAGAAGTTTTCTGTCTGCCTTTAGTGTGACCATTTTTTCCTTTCCCACTTTGACTTCAACAGTGTACATGCTCTCGAAAGTGTGCAGATTCTTAGACTTGATTCTGTCATGAAACCTTGTTGTCTTATTGATCACCGGTCCTCCACGAAGTCTATGACGAGCTGCTTTCCAGTGATTTCAGCATTCAAGAGATCACTTGTCAACAATCACTGGCAATGTCCCCTGTCGTAATTGAGACTAATTCTGGGGAAGTGCGATCAAATGGATTGTGGGTCTTGAATAGGTCAATGAGCTTTAGCACATACTCTTGGTCTTGGATCATTTCTTGGGACCGAAATCTTTATGCGCACAGTCATGCTCATCATCGTCGTCTTCCTCACTGCCAGCGAGTGTGAACATGTTTTTTGTGTCTCTGGTAAGCTGAGCTCTTTCGTTGAAAGAGAGAGCCATCTGTCATGGGCGGAGTCTGTTTTTGTTATTCCAACCAAACCTCCAGCTACTTTGCCGGCTTTGTTCACATGTTCAATTGCCTGGTCATCAGGTATTTCATTGAACTCTGCTTTGTTTCTTTTGTGACAAAGTCTCCTGCAAGGAAACCTCTGTGCACTTCTGGAGCGTGTTGTCGGCAACATGTGCATGTCAGCAAGGAAGACAGCTCCCAGCGAGAGTAATGGAAATGATCAAATGCTGCAAACCAGGGAAGCATTTCAGCAAATGATGTCAGGAACAGGATCAGTCTCCTTCACGAAGAGCATGTGTGAACCTCAGAGGATGGAGATCAACTTCATGTATGTTCTCCAGAATCTAAAGTGGCATTTTCTGAACAAGTAGCTTCAAACTCTTGAAACAGGACCTGCACCTCTTCCACCTCAGACAAGTTCTCCAAAAGAGGAATTCATTCCTCTATCATCTTTGTTGGCAAAGGCATCTGAAACTCTTCCAGCTGCACCTTTCAAGTCATCCCGGATGAGCTTGTCATTTTCTTTGGCCCATGCTGTGAAGCATGCCCAGAGAACGGACCAAAGTGCCTCTAAAGTCAACTTGTGAACGCGGATGACACGGTTCCACCTTTCCCTTTGATTACTTGTTCACATGCCTTTCCACAAGGACTCCACTTTCCATCCAAATGTTCTCCAGGCTGACGAATCCATGTACTGTCCGAGTACTTTCGTGAAATTCATTTGGATATGAAATCCTCCAAGCATGATGACCAGATCCTGACAGCCGTTCTTATCCCATTGCAGCATCTTTGCTTTGCAGTAAAGCTGTTCATCAAAAGTGATGACAGTGTACTTCTCCCAATCTTCTTTGTCATTGCTGGCATTTCTGTAGAACCGTCCAGCGTGTCAAAGTCATGTGCTGGGCATTCAGAATCGGCATTGGCCCGATGACTGTCACTGGTGGCTCAACTGTGGACATCTTCTGGTTAAAGCCACTCCAGCCTGGAACGGCCTGATTATTTTGTTGATGCAATCTGGCCAAGATCCAGGCAAGCTCCTGAGTGTTGGCTGCTTTGATTTTCTGTTCAACGGGTGAGTACATGTATGCTGCAGTGGTTCAGAGAAAACAGGTTCTGGCTTCAAGTTGGTCATATTGGCCTCTTGGACGCTTGTCATTTCAGGAGGGGCACTGAGAACTTTGGAGCGGCCAGGTTTAATCTGAATGTCCATCACTGGCTCTTGTTCTCCCTTGCGTCTGAGGGCCACGCACTGACTTGCATGAAAAGTGCCAGCCCCAGTCAGCGTCTCCTCAATTATGTCAATGTTGTCATTAGAATATCTCAAATATCCTGTGGTAGTTGGGATGTTGAGAAAGTTCCTTGGGATCATGACATTTCCATTATCTCAGAAGCATTGTATAACATCATTGGCAATTGCTGTGTCAATGCGCCTCACTGTATCGTACCCAACTGTGTGTGCAGCTGCATGAAAAAGATTGACAAGCTCTTTTGAGCGTGTAGCCTGGTGAAGAGCAAGGCCAAGGCCCAGGTGTTTGGGGGTCAGTTTTTGCCTCCTGAAGCCACATGAATAATGTCTTGGCAGATGCTCAGAACTTTGTTCTTGGTATCTGTCTCATCCGCTTCTTCATTGTCCATCTTGTCAGTGCTGTCACCACAACAAAGAAGCTTTACAAGCATGTACAGGGTTTCAGTACAATTCGCTCTGCATTTTCTGTGTTCAGTCCACCGATAATGCTATGCCCTGGAGAGTGTTTTACGTCACTGTAAATCTTTATGCCCACTCTGAAGATCCAGCTAAGGATTTCGTTCTCATGATGAGGCAGACTGCACTGGGCCAATTCATCTTCTTCAGAACTTTCACCTTCTTCAGATAAATCATTCACGGCGGTTCTCATGGCAAACTTTGTCACAGTTGAGGACGCAACTATGAGGGTTTTGTGACATCCAATGGCTGCACGAATGTCACCTTGTCACTACCAAAGTGAACCTCCACTTTCTGCTTGAAATTGTAGCTTTTGTAGGCTCCAGCCTCAATTCCAAAATCATTCAATAACAGCATGCTGTAGTGTTCCCAGATGTTTTTCAGGCTAAACACATGTCTCTTCTGCAGCTCTTTCTCAAGCTGGTTCATCACATTTCTGAAACAGATGCTTTCAGGAGACTGGTTTTTCTCTCCACTCTCCTTTTATACTTTCTGCGAAAAGAAACATAACACTTGAGGTGATATTTACCTTCAGCTGCCATCAAGTCTGAAACACCTGCAAACCTGTGACGCATGGTGGGGTCAAATTGGGCCAAACTAAGCATCCTGGATGATGTGTGATCAAATTCAACATTTGTCAGGACACCAGCTTTTCCAGGAATGTCAGTCTGGCAGAAAGCGCATTTTGACCAATCCATAGCGCTGTGCGCGGATCTTAGTGACTTTGGGACATGGTATTTCTCTGAGGAACCTGATGTTGTGGGTATCTCTTCTGCGTAAGTCACAGATTGTGGCTGAATCCTTGACTTCAGTCTGTCTATTTTTTGTGCGTGAGTAAAGTCACTATAGCAGAATTTGTGCCATTGAATCTTTTCGACGTGCTCCGGTACAGAATATTTTCTGATTCTTGAGAATGAGTCAACATATTTAGCGTCATTATATTTCTCTCTTTTCTTGGCAACATTCAGCTACAGTTTTCACACCAACGATTGTAGTCTTTCGAAGTGGGTTGACTTGCTAGTTTTTGAACTGTCCTGGCAAATAAAGCATTTATTCCAGTCTACATGCTCTTCTTCTTCTCGATCCCTTGAACCCCTGTGAGAAATCTTGCGGCTTTCATTTTTCAGTTAGTCCTGGGTAACAGAAAAACACACAGTTATGTAGTTAGGTTCATTTTATAGCAAAGTTGTAAAATTCATTGATTGTGGTTTGTATAATTAGACATTCTAATTCGAGCCTGAAAATTTCTTTAAAAATAATATAGTGAAAAACAAGTCATATTATTTTTAGAAAATGGATGGAGCAATGTTTTTTTCTATACTCCATCAGCTCAGGCATGCTCAAAAACATGGAAATCGACCTAATTTTGTAATTTCATGTCAATTTGCGGCTGAAATATGACGAAAAGTGTATTTAATGGCGACCATTTTGTAAACTGTCATGGCGGCCATATTATCCATATCCAGAGTTGGCAACAAGTTGATTCACGTTTTCTGTGTGTCTGGACAGTCAATTTACACCTGTTGCACTATTGCTAACACGGAATCAGCAGGGTCGTACACTATTCTGCATTGGGCCTCCTGACTAATACAGTATTTGATATTTTAGGCATCTCCGGGAGGTGTGTGTTTAATATGACAGTTCGGTGATTGCTCGTCGCATGCCAAGCGAGCCGTTCCTTATCAACCATTTCTTTGGAGTGCTTCAGTCACTTGGCGAGCACTCTGCAATGTTCGCACTGTCACTGAATACTGTAAATCGATCGACTTGAACATTGTTCAGAGGCCACTCACCTGCGATGGCCCTGTGTTGTTCTGTGGTCACTTTGACATAGTTAAATACAAATAATAAAAATTAAATGTCTCAATAACATCACGGCAGGATAGCCGATAGGTACGCACACTCGCTCGAAACTGTCCAACCTGGACTCAAATTCCAACCCTCCTGGTGTTTCACAGGCAGGGTGATTCATCAATGTGTGTACCAGTAAACTGAACGTCACATCTGCCTGAATCCCCCCACCCTCTTCCCACTCCCTTCCCATCTCTCTCCCCTTCTTTCCATTCCCTTCACCCTGCCTTCCCTTCCCCAGAGAGAGATGGCTTAACTTTTGTTTGTGTGTGTGTGCAGTGGGGACGTTCTTAGATCTGTGAACCCCAAACACAGAATCTCAACTGAATAGTCAAGGCTTAACTTTGTGTTTGTGTGTGTGTGTGTGTGTGTGTGTATGTGTGTATGTGTGTCCCAACCCCCCAACACAATGTCTTTTTCAAAATGAGATTTCCACCTATATATATTTTTTCGTTTTTTCTCTTCTTCCAATTCTGTCTTTCAGGCTTTCAGGTTTGATGATGTAGAAAGGGGAGTAAGTCTGCACTTTCTCCCAGAACTAACAATATATATTTTTTATGTTTTTTTCTCTTCTTCCAATTCTTGTCTTTTCAGGCTTTCAGGTTTGATGATGTAGAAAGGGGGAGTCAGAACTTTCGTGATAGGTTTTAGATCCCAAAGAGTGGTAGCATTTCCAAGTCTCCAAATAAACCCACTTTCCAAGTCTCCAAGTAAACGCAAGGTATAACCACATTCCTGTTGAGTTTCCAAGATACGAATCAACATTGTGAGTTATCAAGCCAGAACCCACATTTCAAGTCTCCAAGGTATAACCACATTCCTGTTGAGTTTCCAAGATACGTATCACATTGTGAGTTATTAAGCCAGAACCCACATTTCAAGTCTCCAAAAATATACCATCTATCCAAGACTCCAAAGGTAGAATCACAATTTCCAGAAATATTGTGGTTTCAGTGATAGATCTCACATAGTATACTGTGGATCATCAAGGAAATCTCCATTTTCCAATTTTGATGGGTTTCAGTGATAGATCTCACATAGTATAACCTGTGGATCATCAAGAAAACTCCATTTTTCCATTTTGATGGGTTTAAGTGATAGATCTACATAGTATACATGTGGATCATCAAGGAAATCTCCATTTTTTTCCAATTTTGATGGGTTTCAGTTGATAGATCCGACATAGTATAACTGTGATCATCAAGGAAAACTCCATTTTTCCAAAAATGTCTGAAATTTGTGAGTCTCCAAGGTAAAACTTGTATTCTGGCTCATCAAGGTATAACTTGTTCAGTGGGTATTGTCTTGATAACTCGCAATGAGTACTATTGTGTAAAACTCTTTTTCAGGATTTTGCTGGTCTCCAAGGTAAAACTTGTATTCTGCTCATCAAGGTATAACTTGTTCAGTGGGTATTGTCTTGATAACTTCGCAATGAGTACTATTGCTGTAAAACTCTTTTTCAGGATTTTGCTGGTCTCCAAGGTATAACTCTTTGGTTGGGTCAATCAAGGACGAACTCGTTCTGTGGGTCTTGGTCGCTCATGAGGTCTTCAACCAGCCAACAATTTCCGCGCCAAAGTTGTGGCAAAAGCAGTATTTTCATTTCGTATTTCAGATACAATTTCCTGTGAGAGAAAATAATAATGTATTAATTAAGTGATTTATTATTAAATGAGTCGATGTTTAAATCAAACTGAAAATAGGAAAATAAAAATACTTACCTCAAACAGATAAGAGTTTTGAATCCAATTGATCAAGTTGTACGGTTTAGTTCCATACAATAGTCAATCTCCAAGGAACCCAAAGCATCCCCACTGAAGGTCTCGCTCGTTCTGTGGGTCTTGGTCGCTCACAAGGTCTTCAACCAAGTCATCAATTTCACCCAAAGTTGTGGCAAAATCGGTATTTCAGATACAATTTCCTGTAGTGAAAATAATAATGTATTAATTAATATTTAATTATTAAATGAGTCGATGTTTTAAAGAGAACTGAAAATATGGAAATTAGATCTTACCTCAACAGATAATAGGTTTGAATCCAATTCTTCAACTTGTAAGTTTTAGTTCCATACAAGTCATAGAGTTCCAGGCAAGCTCAGCACAGTAGTCCATTCTCAGTAAAAGTAAAAATATGTTTAAAATGGAGTCTGGGCTTGAGGCTTTTATAGGGAAAGACTGGTGGGTGTGGTTTCCTTTGGAAATTCCCTGGGCAAGCCCAGGCAAATTTTTCAAAACCAGAACATGCTAGAATTTTCTAGTGATTTCTTTGTGAGTCAGAGATGAACTGGAAATGATGTAAGAGTAGGCGGGGCTAAGAAAAGTGGGCGGGGCTTAGGGAAAGTGGGGCGTGGCTTATGAAAATCTCACAAAAGTGGGCGGGTTATGAAAAGTGGGCGTGGCTTATGGAAAACCTCACGAAAAGTGGGCGGGCTTATGGAAACATCTCAAGAAAGTGGGCGGGGCTTGGCAAAAAGTGGGCGGGGCTTATGAAAAAGTGGGCGGGGCTTATGTAAAGTGGGCGGGGCTTATGCAAAAAATAATCTGTGGCTCAGGAGGTGGTCAAATGAGATCATTAAGAGAAGTTTAATCATTTCGTAATGGCACAAAAGGGGTATCTTGAAAAATATAAAGATTCAAATGTTTTGTTTTTAAATATTTTAGATGGGGATTATTGTGCAAAGAAAATTAAACTATTAAAGGAATTTGAGAATGAACAAATCTTATAGTTTCAATGAGTGAGCTAAACAATATGGCAATTGGTTTATTTGAAAAAGAGTGTCCCTAGGTTAAAAGGGGAGACAAATAAATATACCTGGGATAAAAGGGGGTGTAATTTTAAGGGGAAAAAAAGTGAATCGCTGAAAATCCCCATTCATTTACATGGGAGAAAAGTGAGCCAGAATCAGTATATCCACCCTACTTATCATATTATGAATTGTTCTCCTTGTGTGATTGCTTTTATGTTATACTAGCTGGAGTACCCGGCGTTGCCCAGGGAAAAAAATAGGAATAAGAAAGGTAATTGTGGTGCTTAAGGGCCCTGTCACACTTGACGTTTTAGCCAGCGATGGCAAGGTCTCAAAATGTATTGTACAACGCTGGCCGTACGCTGAACCTATTGATGTTTTTTTTAAAAGTTTTGGGGTATAATAACGTGTTGGACGTATGCATAACGTATAGTAATGTACACAGAAGTTTCAATCACATATAGATAACTTATACCAACGAATGCTGAGCGTGTTGTCGGCGTCACAATCTATGCCCAACGATAGTCTAACTTATGCATAGCGTGCGCAGCGTATCGCCGACGATCACGTGGCGTAGCTATTAATAGCCTGCGGCTCGACGATTCAAATCATAACCACACTAGACATCGAAGTGTGAAGCCGCTGTCACACCTTGACGTTTTAGCCAGCGTATGCCGACGTATGAAAAATTTGCCGAACCAAGCTGGCACACGTCGAATATGTTTATGATTAAGTTTTGTATACGTTAAGAGCATGCTGGCATATGTCGTAGTACGTTGGCATACGTTGTAGTACGCGGCATACGTAGCATAAGCCGAGTACGTCGAGAAATTTTCAGCATGTTGAAAATTTCTCGACGTACTCGGCGTATGGCACACGTTCCGCATAAGCTGGCCATAGTTGTAGGCACGTTACGCGATCGTTGACATACGTCGACACACGTTACTTGTACGTTACTCATAAGTCGAAACACGTCAAGGTAATGGTTAGCGTCAGTTTCCAGACTCCCTGGTTTTTTATATTTTTTATTTTCTTCGGTATGACGGTGATGTTGACACTTCGATTTCAGTGCGGTTATGATTAAATCGTTGAGCGGCAGCCTATTATATTATATTATAACCGCACTAGAAATCGAAGTGTCAACATCACTGTCATACCGAAGAAAGAAAACAAACAAAAAAAACAAACCAGGGAGTCTGGAACACTGACGCTAACCATTACATTGACGTGTTTCGACTTATGAGTAACGTACAAGTAATGTGTGTCGACGTATGTCAACGATCGCGTAACGTGCCTACAACTTAATGGCCAGCATTATGCGGAACGTGTGAGTCATACGCTGGCATACGTGAAAAATTTCAAGCATGGAAAATTTGTCTAACACCTCGGCGTACTACGACGTATGCCAGCGTACAAAGACGTATGATAGCGTACTAACGAAAAAAGCCAGCGTACTACAACATATGCCAGCGTGCTCTTAACGTATACAAACTTACCCATAACGTATTCGACGTGTGCCAGCGTTTTAGCCAAATTTTGCAAACGTCAGGCATACGCTGGCTAAATGTCAAGGTGTGACAGGGCCTTAATATAGAGGGGGCTGCAAAAGTAGGTATACAGTAATGATATACTGGTATACTCCTTACTGTATACCTACTTTTGCAGCCCCTGTAATATCACATTAATTGGACACATTTCACATTTCTTTGTCGTTGTCAGCGTTCGTCATCAGTGCTCATGAGGCTGTCACAGAGGTTGTCGTAGTTATCAGCAAGCAAGTTATTTGCTCCCGGCGGATAAAGCCCAGTCGCTCTGTCCTCATCTTCAGTAGACATCGACCAGAAACTGCTGAAAGAGTCGTCGCATCTGCAGTATGTGGTTGCCCCTCTCACCATGATGTGTAGCTGTAGTACTGCAGATGTGTGAGTTTTGTCCATCTGCCCAGGAGCAGTCCTGGCCACCAAGATGGATGCTGGAGCCATCTGTTCCACATGGGAACACTATGGGATATTGGAGTGCATCATAAGATGCATGCAGCTCACTGATCCTTTTAAGTGCCCCTATCGCGAGGTCTGAGGACAATGTCTCTGGGTTCTGTTGGCTCATTGTCCATTAGGATGGCGACTTCGGTGCAGACTGGCATTGTAGCGGCGTGTGTGCTCTCCTTGCAGTCGCTTGCTCTTTCTGATGATTATCTGGTGCTCTTCAGAGTTGCCTCCTTCTGCAAGTACATCTCTTGTAGTGTTGAGCTCACGGACCAGATCGTTATTCTCATGAAACCACTTTGTGAGCATCTCAGGATGTGTGGTTTGAGGCCACTGTGGTTCCTGGCAGACAGCTCCTTGGCGTGTGAGTCCAGGAAGTAAACCTGTAGGAACTTTGGCTGGCCTCTTCAGGCAGGAGCAAGCTGCCAATGTGGTGGAAAACTTGACCTTGGATCCGGAAGCTCGGGTTCTAGCCCTGGACTTCAGCTTCTTGTGCCCGAAGCTCGTCATCGCAAAGCTGCCATTATACGTCCGAATGTTGTCAAGGAAGTGCTTGCTGAGGGGACCTTCATCTGAGAGAGTTCCTTCAGCAATGGAGGAAGGGCAGGAGAGGATCAAGGATGACCTTGCCATCGCTGCAGCACACACCCTTGGTCTCTCTCCTTGACTTGTAAGCAGAGCAGTGGGTGCAGACTTGGTCCATTCAACCGATGTCTGCATGAGTTGTTGGGTCAGCCGGGTCATACGTGAATGCCACCCTGTTGGCATTGGTGCTCTTGTGCCCGGTCCAGTTGCTCGTGCTTCTGCAGTGCGGTGACGCATTGCCTCAAGTCTTGCATCACACTCTTCCTCAGTCTCATTTGCTTGCCTCTGTTGTTGCTGGTGTGCCTGTTCATTTAGCCTGGCATCTTGCTCCTCTTCAGTCTCCTGTTGTCTCTTAGTGTGTTTTTCGCTTAGCTGCAGCTGCCTTGGGACCAATGGAGCTCTTCCTCTTTCGGGCATCTAAAATCAGAAAGTCAAATTTTGATCAGAAACTTTGTAAACGTTCACTGTCTGTCCATCCACTGGTCTGTCCATCCACTGGTCTGTCCATCCACTGGTCTGTCTTTGTCTTATTTTGATCAGGTTGTGAATAAAAAAAGTCGTGACGCGGAAAATCAATCAATTGCGGCAGAAAAATTGAAACGGCCAAATAAAATGGACGAATTGTTTTTTCAGTTTTTTAACATCTAAGGTGTGCTGTAGTACCTCTGAGATGTGCTGATTCCGAATATACCTTTAGTTTTGCTCTGTTATGCTTAGTTCTCGAGTTATAATCGGACAAACAAACATACACAACTACTTTTATATATTTTAAAGATTATTAATTGTACTCCTTGTGTGATTGTTTTAATATTATATTATTAATTGTACTCCTTGTGTGATCGTTTTTATCTTATATATTAATTGTACTCTTTTGTGAATTGTAATTATATTAATTATATTTCGAGAAAATACAAGGAATCCCTTTGCTGACAAAATATTAAGGGGGGGGGGGGTAAGAAGGAAGGGAGGAAGAGAGGAGGCATCGTGAGGGAGGGCGGGGGAGGGTGAGGAAGGCATTGTGAGGGAGGGCGAGAGAAGGCAGCATGGGAGGAGGCAGGGGAGGGCAAGGTAAGGCAGTGGGAGGGGAGGGTCCATCCGGACATAACCACCAACTGACATAACCACCGTCCCGATACGGATGGAGATAACGACCATCTGGACAAACCAACGACTGGATACGTGCAAAGATAACCACCCTACAGATATGTACGGAGATAACCACCATCCGGGCATAACCACTGTCCATATACGTCAAGGGAATGCAGCATGAAGGGATGCAAGGGAGGTAGTGTGAGGGGAGGTATGTCTGAACATAACCACCGTCCAGATGACAGGTATATTAAGGAGGGGGGGGGTGGAGAGAGAGGGGTGGAGGAGCGAAGAGGTAGGGAGACCAAGGAGGGGTGAGGAAGCGAGGAAGGAGGGGGAAGCGAGGAGGGGTGAAGGCAGAGAGGAGGGGTGGGAGGGAAAGGGC
>CM068954.1:5277177-5293391 GCA_035128595.1 Eptatretus atami
CCGATATGTTCTCGTGGATCAGGCATTACGTGGCAGAGGTATGCGCTCCACCGAGTACCCTTTGAGTTTTAATGCGTGTTCGGTCATTCAGCATAACATATTCACTTTGTGAACACCACTTCCACCTTTCTCTTTTTTTCTCTCTCTCTCCCTCCCCCCTTCCCCCCCTCCCCCACTATCTCTGTCTCTCTCTCCACCCCCCTTCCTCGCACTCCTTCTCTCCCGCAGTGTGTAGCAAAGTTTGGTGAGGTGTCGCTCCTCCCCCCTCCCCTGCACTTTCCTTGCTCTTCCCCTTCCCTAGCTTCCGCGCTCTCTCCTCCTCCGTCCTCTCCTCTCCCTCCCCTCCTTTACTTTCATACCTCTCCTCCCCGCTCCCTTCCTCCATCCTCTCCTCTCTTCCCCCTTTCCCTTCAGCCCTCTTCTCCTCGCATCCTCCCTTGCCTCCAATGCCTCCCATGCCCTCCTTTCTCTCTCCTCCACTCCCTCCTCTCCCCCCTCCCCTATAATAACACCGTCAGGCGAGCCAACGGGTTGGATTTGCTTTGCCTGTATCCAATAAACATCAGTGTGTGCGTCAGTTTGTGCGTCAGTGTGTGTGTGTGTGTGTGCGTGTGTGTTTGTGTTGTGTGTGTGTGCTGTCTCGTCTCCTTCCGATAACTCACAACTATAAACTACAGCCTGAAACGTTGGGTTGCATGCTACTTAAGGGAACTCCTCGGAAGGTGCAGGAGTGTATGAAATTGGGGTATCTTGGTTAATTAAAACACCCCTTTTTGAAGATTAATTAACGACGCCTTATTTGTAGGAAGGTATTGTCCCTTTGTTGCAGCGCGGCGGGGATTGCCGTGGCCGAGCTTCGGACTCTCTGGTGTCTTAAGGCATATCCTGGTTGTACCTCGCTTGGGGTATGAAGCCGCCCATGTTTTTTGGCCTGCGGTGCGAGACCCGCACTTGACTTGGAACAGGCCGCAACAATTTCTCTAATTATAAAGTTTTTTTTCTTCACTTTCCTCACTCATATTATCGAATGCCTGTTCATCATAGCTACGAAACTTCTGCTGAGTACTATTGCAACTGCTATATAATATGTCCAGAGATGCCATTGTTTTGTGGCTTTCATTTCATTTCTGCACGTTGACCATAAACCTCAAGAATCTCTTAAACTAGCCAAATGCAAAATTTAAGCTCCAGAACTGAACTTAACAGCAGTTCCGACGCCAAAAAGTGATTTGTCCCATTCTGGCATATAGTCTAGCAAGCCAAAATTCTGTTAAGCTAGCCTAGAAAATAGGTTCGCCTGCTTGATTTCATGTTAGAATGGTGCAACTGGTGTTTTTTGAAGAGTCTAGGCATGACCAAGTCTAGTTCCATTGTTGCCAAGTCTGCATCTGAATATTATGGCCGCCATGAACAGTAATTCAAAAATGGCCACCACAGATTTAAGGTTCTTTTATTAATGCAAATTGTACTAGCAGAAATTTGTCATTGATTGAAATACTATGTAATCTGGACACGAGAACACTATTTTGTGCTTTTATTTTGTGTGTACTGGATCACAACTTTTCACATAATGACCCAACTTAAAGCACGAAATTGAAAATGCACATACGAGCAACAATGTGAAAAAGTAAAAATGTTTTAGCAACTATTTGATGGAGATGGTTACAGTCAGTCAAAGGTTTATTTCACAGCTGTTCAGATTCTTTTTCTAACACAAAATACGTTTGCTTTTGCAGAGAGAAAAGTGTTGTGAGAACACCCAAGTACAATTTTCAGAAAGCTATTTGATCGGCTTGTACATGAGTACGGGTTTTCCTACCAAAGGGCTTTGCATCCACATGCTTTCGTGCAAGGGCAGTCCATTCGTGTACATTTGCACGTCGAGTTGAGCATGACCCACGGGCATTTGCATTGTCGTCAGGTTCTACACAGTAAGCAGTTTAATTTAGGCTGTGCAGTCATGAGTCGCGGGCTGAAATGTCTCGTTGCATCTTTGACGACCTGTTTCCACCACAGTTCTCAGGTGCAGGTAGATGTGGTTCAGATTCCAAGGGCTCTTCTCCACACAAAAAAGTCTGGTTAGTGCGCTCGCTTGATGTGCTTCAGAATCAGAGCATCGCGAGTTGGAGGCAGATTCTCAATAGCTTTGTTTCAGACATGAGAACAACAGATACACATCTTACTTCGCTGAAATGAGTTATCTTGGCCAGAGGGTCATTAAACCTGCAGACAAATGACTCAGCATCTGCAGTCACACTCTCATCCAGGAATTTCCTCTTTGCCTAGGTTATGTCAACAGGTGGGGAGTTGTTTGAAAGGCAGCCCATGCCAGTGAGCCGCTTCGCAATTCCAGCAAAACTGGCTTGTGCCTGTCTGAACCTGTCACTGCATGAAATGCCAGAAGTGACTTCCCTCCTGCGAAATCTGCGGATATTGATGGAGTCAATGGAATGTAGTGTTGCTTTTTGGGTTGTCCCTGCATTTCATCCAGAGAAAGGGACTGAGTGCGGCCTGATAGGCAACAAGGAGAATGGACATCAGATTGGTCCCGGCTAACAACAACAGTTTGCATGTACCCCTGTTCTTATGCTTCCTTGGGCATGGAGGAAGAATGCGAGTATCAAGCCTCTTCGTTGCTTCAGGAGATGACAAGTGTTGAGACATCTCTCCCTGACGACCCGTTCCACCACTTTGGCAGGATCTGCTGAAGCCTCCATTCAGTACCAGCTCCTGTTCGTTGATTCTGGAACTTGGTTTGCTAAACTCTGTGCCATAGAAAATTTGCTAAGCTTGCTGTTGTTCTCATCGAGGCAGATAGTGTATTCCATTGCCCCATGACTGGCTTCTTGTTTGCACGTTCTCTTCTGATTGCTTTCTTGCCCCTTCCTCTGACTTTGAGCTGTTGATTTTGATCGTTTTCTTTCCTATACTGATTCAAAGGCAAGATCAAACCCTGGACAATAGTTGGATAAAACATGACTATATGATCTGCAACAGAATCCTGCCCATTTCACCAAGCGTTTTAGCATTCATCCTGTTCACGAGTGCCTGGATCAGTGCCATGCCATCGAATGATAGTGCAGTTGATAACGGTTCTGGAGCAACGTTTGGCAGCCTTGCTGGAGAATTTCTTGCCCAAGGTCATCTTTTGTTCCAGGGTAGACGTAATCTGCCATTAGGCATTGCCAATGACAGGGAACTGCCGGCATATCTCTTGCTCCAGTCATTTTGTTCATGTCAAGTCTCAAGCCTGCTGCATTGCTGTCACCACGTGTCAGAAGTTTTCGTCTGCCTTTAGTGTGACCATTTTTTTCCTTTCCCACTTTGACTTCAACAGTGTACATGCTCTCGAAAGTGTGCAGATTCTTAGGACTTGATTCTGTCATGAAACCTTGTTGTCTTATTGATCAACCGGTCCTCCACGAAGTCTATGACGAAGCTGCTTTCCAGTGATTCGCATCAAGAGATCACTTGTTCACAACATTCACTGGCAATGTCCCCTGTCGTAATTGAGGGACCTTAATTCTGGGGAAGTGCGATCAAATGGATTGTGGGTCTTGAATAGTCAATGAAGCTTTTAGCACATACTCTTCGTCTTGGATCATTCTTTGGACCGAAATCTTTATGCGCACAGTCATGCTTCATCATTCGTCGTCTTCCTCATGCCAGCGAAGTGTGACATTTTGTTTTTTGTGATCTTCTGGTAAGCTGAGCTCTTTCGTTGAAAGAGAGAGCCCATCTGTCACGGGCGGAGTCTGTTTTGTTATTCCAAACAACAAACCTTTCCAGCTACTTTGCCGGCTTTGTTCACATGTTTCCAATTGCCTGGTCATCAGGATTATTTCATTGAACTTTCTGCTTTGTTTCTTTTTGTGACAAGTCTCCTGCAAGGAAACCTCTGGTGACTTCTGAGCTGTTGTTCTAGGCAACATGTGCATGTCAGCAAGGAAGACCAGCTCCCAGCGTGAGAGTATGGAAATGATTCAAATGCTTGCAAACCACGGGAAGCATTTCAGCCAAAATTTGATGTTCAGGAAACAGGATCCAGGTCTCCTTCACGAAGAGCATGTGTTTGAACCCTCAAGAGGATGGAGATCAACTTCATGTATGCTTCTCCAGAATCTAAAGGTGGCATTTTCTGAACAAGTAGCTTCAAACTCTTGAAACAGGGACCTGCCACCTCTTCCACCTCAGACAAAAAGTTCTCCAAAGAGGAATTCATTCCTCTATCATCTTTGTTGGCAAGCATCTGAAACTCTTCCAGCTGCCACCTTTCAAGTCATCCGGATGAAGCTTGTCATTTTCTTTGGCCCATGCTGCTAAGCATGCCCACAGAGAACGGACCAAAAAGTTGCCTCTAAAGTCAAACTTATGTGAACGCGGATGACACGGTTCCACCCTTTCCCTTTGATTACTTGATTTCACATGCCTTTCCACCAAGGACTCGCACTTTCCATCCAAATGTTCTCCAGGCCTGACGAATCCATGTACTGTCCGAGTACTTTCGTTGAAATTTCAATTGGATATGAAATCCTCCAAGGCATGATGACCAGATCCTGACAGCCGTTTCTTATCCCATTCAGCATCTTTGCTTTGCAAGTAAAGCTTGTTCATTCAAAGTGATTGACAGTGACTTCTCCCCAATCTTCTTTTGTCATTGGCCCTGGCATTTCTGGTAGAAACCGTCCACAGCGTTGTCAAAGTCATGTGGCCTGGGCATTCAGATCGGCTTGTGGCCCTGATGGCACTGTCACTGGTGCTCTCAACTGTGGACATCTTTGCGTTAAAGCCACTCCAGCTGGAACGGCCTGATTATTTTGTTGATTGCATCTGGGCCAAGATCAAGGCAAGCTCTCTGAGTGTTGGGCTGCCTTTGGATTTTCTGCTTCAACGCGTGAGTACCATGTATGCTGCAGTGGTTCCAGAGAAAACAGGGTTTCTGGCTTCAATGTTGGTCATATTGGCCTCTTGGGACGCTTGTCATTTCAGGAGGGCACTGGAGAACTTTGCGAGCGGCCAGGTTTTAATCTGAATGTCCATCACTGCTCTGTTTCTCCCTTGCCGTCTGAGGGCCACGCACTGACTTGCATGAAAAGTGCCAGACCAAGTCAGCCGTCTCCTCAATTTTATGTCAATGTTGTCATTTAGAATATCTCAAATATTCCTGTGAGTAGTTGGGGATGGTTGAGAAAGTTCCTTGGGAATCATGACATTTCCATTATTCTCGGAAGCATTGTATAACATCATTGTGCAATTGCTGTGTCAATGCGCCTCACTGTATCGTACCCAAACTGTGTGTTGCAGCTGCATTGAAAAGATTGACAAGCTCTTTTGAGCGTGTAGCCTTGGTGAAGAGCAAGGCCAAGGCCCAGGTTGCTTTGGGGGTCAGTTTTTTGCCCTGAAGCCACATGAATAATGTCTGGCAGATGCTCAGAACTTGTTCTTGTATCTGTCTCATCCGCTTCTTCATTGTCCATCTTTGTCAGTGCTGTCACCACCACAAAGAAGCTTTACAAGCATGTACAGGGTTTTCAGGTACCAATTCGCTCTGCATTTTCTGTGGTTCAGTCCACCGATAATGCTATGCCCTGGAGAGTGTTTTTACGTCAACGTAAATCTTTATGCCCACTCTTGAAGATCCATTCTAAGGATTTCGTTTCTCATGATGAGGCAGGACTGCACTGGGCCAATTTCATCTTTTCTTCAGAACTTTCTACCTCTTCAGGATAAATCATTCACGGCGGTTCTCATGGCAAACTTTAACGTCACAGTTGAGGACGGCAACTATGAGGTTTTTGAATCCATGGCCTGCACGAATGTCACCTTGTCACTACCAAAGTGAACCTTCCACTTTCTGCTTGAAATTGTAGCTTTTTGTGGCTCCAGCCTCAATTCCAAAATCATTCAATAACGCATGCTGTTAGGTTCCCAGATTTGTTTTTTCAGGGCTAAACACATGTCTCTTCTGCAGCTCTTTCTCAAGCTGGTTCATCACATTTTCTTGAAACAGATGCTTTCAGGAGACTGGTTTTTCTCTTCCACTCTCCTTTTTTTACTTTCTGCTGAAAAGAAAATAACCACTTGAGGTGATATTTTACCTTCAGCTAGCCATCAAGTCTGAAACACCTGCAAACCTGTGCCGCATGGTGGTGCGTCAAATTGGGCCAAACAAGCATCCTGCGATGATGTGTGATTCAATTCAACATTGTCAGACACCAGCTTTTCAGGATGTCAGTCTGGCAGAAAGCGCATTTGACCACATCCATAGCGCTGTGCGCGGGATCTTAGTGACTTTGGGACATGGTATTTCTTCTGAGGAACCTGATGTTGTGGGATCTCTCTGCGTAAGTCACAGATTGTGGCTGAATCCTTGACTTCAGTCGTCTATTTTTTGTGCCGTGAAGTAAAGTCACATAGCAGAATTTGTTTGCATTGAATCTTTTAACGACGTGCTCCGGTACAGAATATTTTCTTGATTCATTGAGAATGAGTCAACATTATTTAGCGTCATTATATTTCTCTCTTCTTTGCAACATTTTTCAGCTACAGTTTTCACACCAACGGATTGTAGTCTTTCGAAGTGGGGTTGACTTGCTAGTTTTTGAACTTGTAACTGGCAAATAAAGCATTTATCCAGTTCTACATGCTCTTTTCTTCTTCTCGATCCCTTGAACCCTGTGAGAAAATTCTTGCGGCTTTTTCTTTTTCAGTTAGTCCTGGGGGTACAGGAAAACAACCCAGTTATGTAGTTTAGTTCATTTTATAGCAAATTGTAAAAATTCATGATTGTGGTTTGTATAATTAGGACATTCTAATTTCGAGCCTGAACATTTTCTTTAAAAAAATAATATAAGTGAAAAACAAGTCATATTATTTTTTAGAAAATGGATGGAGCAATTGTTTTTTTCTATACTCCCATCAGCTCAGGCATGCTCAAAAACATGGAAATCGACCCTAATTTTGTAATTTTCATGTCCAATTTGCGGCCTGAAATATGACGAAAAGTGTATTTAATTGGCGACCATTTTGTAAACTGTCATGGCTCGGCCATACTATCCATATCCAGAGTTGGCAACAAGTTGATTCACGTTTTCTGTGTGTCTTGGACAGTCCAATTTTACCACCGTTGCACTATTCTAACACGGGAAATCAGCAGGGTCGTACACTATTCTGCATTGGGCCTTCCTGACTTAAATACAGGTATTGATATTTTAGGCATTCTCCGGGAGGTGTGTGTTAAATTATGACAGTTCGGTGAAATTGCTCGTCGCATGCCAAGCGAGCCGTTCCTTATCAACCATTTCTTTGGAGTGCTTCAGTCACTGGCCGAGCACTCTGCAATGTTCGCACTTGTCACTGAATACTGTAAATCGAATCGACTTTGAACATTGTTCAGAGGGCCACTCAACCTGCGATGGCCCATGTGTTGTTCTGTGGTCACTTTGACATAGTTAAAATACAAATAATAAAAATTAAATGGTCTCAATTAACATCACGCAGGATAGCCGATAGTACGCACACTCGCTCGAAACTGTTCCAACCTGGACTCAAATTCCAACCCTCCTTGGTGTTTCACAGGGCAGGGTGATTCAATCCAATGTGTTCGTACCAGTAAACTGAACGTCACATCTGCCTGAATCCCCCCAACCCTCTTCCCACTTCCCTTCCCATCTCTCTCCCTTCTTTCCATTCCCTTCACCCTGCCTTCCCTTCCCCCACCCTCCTCTCTGCCTCACCCCTCCTCGCTTTCCCCTCCTTCCTCGCTTCCTCACCCCTCCTTGGTCTTCCCTACCTCTTCGCTCCTCCACCCCTCTTCTCTCCACCCCCCCCCCTCCTTAAAATATACCTGTCATCTGGCGGTGGTTATGTTCAGACATACCCTCCCCTCACACTACCTTCCCTTGCCATCCCTTCATGCTGCATTCCCTTGACGTATATGGACAGTGGTTATGCCCGGATGGTGGTTATTCTCCGTACATATCTTAGGGTGGGTTATCTTTGCACGTATCCCAGTCGTTGGTTTTTGTTCCAGATTTGGTCGTATATCTCCATCCGTATCGGGACGGTGGTTATGTCCAGTTGGTGGTTATTGTCCGGATGGACCCTCCCATCCCACTGCCTTACCTTGCCCTCCCCTGCCCTCCTCCCATGCTGCCGTTCTCTCGCACCTCCCCTTCACAATGCCTTCCCTTCACCCTCCCCCGGCCCTCCCCTCAACGATTGCCTCCTCTCTTCCTCCCTTCCTTCTTACTCCCCCCCCCCCCCCTTAATATTTCTGTTTCAGCAAAGGGCATTCCTTTGTATTTTCTCGAAATATAATTAATATAATTACAATTTCACAAAAAGTACAATTAATAATATAAGATAAAAACGATCACAACAAGGGAGTTACCAATATAATATAATATAAAAACAATCACACAAGGAGTACAATTAATAAATTCTTTAAATATATAAAGTAGTTGTGTATGTTTTTGTCCGATATAATCCGAGGAACTTAAGCATTAAACAGAGCAAAACTAAAGGTATATTCGGAAATAGCACATCTCAGAGGTACTACAGCACACTTAGATGTTTAAAAAAACTGAAAAAACAATTCGTCCATTTTTATTGCCGTTTCAATTTTTCTGCCGCCAATGACTTGATTTTCCGCGGTCACGACTTTTTTTATTCACAAACCTGATCAAAATAAGACAAAGACCAGACCAGTGGATGGACAGACCAGTGGATGGACAGACAGTGGATGGACAACCAGTGAACGTTTACAAAGTTTCGATCAAAATTTTGACTTTGCTGTTTTAGATGCCCCGGAAAGAGGAGAGCTCCATTGCGTCCCAAGGCAGCTGCAGCTAAGCGAAACACACTAAGAGACAACAGGAGACTAAGAGGAGCAAGATCAGCTAAATGACAGGCACAGCAGCAACAACAGAAGGCAAGCAAATGAGGACTGAGGAAGAGTGTGGCATGGGCAAGACTGAGTCAATGCGTTCACCGCACTGCAGAAGCACGAGCACTGGACGTCTTAGGACCGGGGCACAAGAGCACAACAATGCCAAACAGGGTGGCATTCACATATGACCGGCTGACCCAACAAACTCATGCAGGACATCGGTTGAATGGACCAAGTCTGCACCCCACTGCTCTGCTTACCAAGTTCAAGGGAGAGGGACCCAAGGGTGTGTGCTTGCAGCGATGGCAAGGTCATCCTTGATCCCTTTCTCCTGCCCTTCCTCCATTGCTGAAGGAACTTCTCTCAGATTGAAAGGTCCCCTCAGGCAAAGCACTTTCCTTGAACAACATTTCGGACGTATAATGGCAGCTTTGCGATACGAGCTTCGGGGCCCAAGGAAGCTGAAGTCCAGGGCTAGAACCTGAGCTTCCGGATTCCAAGGTCAAGTTTTCCACCACATTTGGCAGCTTGCCTCCTGCCTGAAGAGGGGCCAGCCAAAGTTTCCTACAGGTTTACATTCCTGGACTACACGCCAAGGAGCTGTCTGCCAAGGACCACAGGGCCTCCAAACCAACACATCCTTGAGATGCTCACAAAGTGGTTTATGAGAATAACGATCTGGTACCGTTGAGCTCAACACTACAAGAGATGTACTTGCAGAAGGAGGCAACTCTGAAGAGCACCAGATAATCCATCAGACAAAGCAAGCGACTGCAAGGAGCACACACGCCGCTAACAATGCCCAGTCTGCACCAGAAGTCGCCATCCTAATGGACAATGAGCCAACAGAACCCAGAGAACATGTCCTCAGACCTCGCGATTTACGGGGCACATTAAAAGGATCAGTGAGCTGCAATGCATCTTATGATGCACTTCCAGTATCCCATAGTGTTCCCATGTGGAACAGATGGCTCCAGCATTCCATTCTGGGTGGCCAGGGACTGCTCCTGGGCAGGATGGACAAAAAACTCACACATCTGCAGTACTACAGCTACCACATTCATGGTGAGAGAGGCAACCCACATTACTGCAGATGCGACGACTCTTTCAGCAGTTTTCTGAGTCGATGTCTACTGCAAGATAGAGACAGAGCGATGGCTTTATCCGCCGGGAGCAAAATAACTTGCTTGCTGAAACTACGACAACCTCTGTGACGGCCTCATGAGCACTGATGACGAACGCTGACAACGACAAAGAAATGTGAAATGTGTCCAAATTTAAATGTTGATATACAGGGGCTGCAAAGTAGGTATACAGTAAGGAGGTATCCAGGTATATCATTACTGATACCTACTTTGCAGCCCCCTCATATTAAGTCCCTGTTCACACCTTGACGATTTAAGCCAGCGTATGCTCCTGACGTTTGCAAATTTTGGCTAAAAACGCTGGCACACGTCGAATACGTTATGGTGTTAAGTTGTATACTTAAGAGCACGCTGGCATATGTTGTAGTACGCTGGCTTTTTCGTAGTACGCTATCATACGTTTTTGTTACGCTGGCATACGTCGTAGTACGCCGAGGTGTTAGACAAATTTCCATGCTTGAAATTTTTCACGTATGCCAGGCGTATTGCTCCACACGTTCCGCATAATGTGGCCATAAGTGTAGGCACGTTACGCGATCGTTGACATACGTCGACACACATTACTTGTAACGTTACTCATAAGTCGAAACACGTCAATGTCAATGGTTAGCGTCAGTGGTTCCAGGACTCCTGGTTGTTTTTTTTTTGGTTTGTTTTCTTTCTCGGTTATGACAGTGTGTTGACACTTCGATTTCTAGTGCGGTTATTAAATTATAATATAATAGGCTGCTGCCGTTCAACGATTTAAAATCATAACCGGCACTAGAAATTCGCAAGTGTCAACATCCCGTTCATACCGAAGAAAATAAAAATAAAAAAAACCCAGGGAGTCTGGAACACTGACGCTAACCATTTACTTGACGTGTTTCCGACTTATGAGTTAACGTACAAGTAACGTGTGTCGACGTATGTCAACGATCGCCGTTAACGTGCCTACAACTATGGCCAGCTTTATGCGGAAACGTGTGCCATACGCCGAGTACGTCGAGAAATTTTTCAACATGCTGAAAATTCTCGAGTACTCGGTTATGACTACGTATGCAGCGTTACTACCAACGTATTATTGCAACGTTACTACCGACATATGCCAGCATTTGCTCTTAACGTATACAAATACTTTTAATCATAACATATCGCGTGTGCCAGCTTGGTTCGGCAAATTGTTCATACGTCGGCATACCCGCTGGCTAAACGTCAAGTGTGACAGCGGCTTTCACACTTCAGATGTCTAGTGTGGTTATGATTTAGAAATCGTCGAGCCGCAGGCTATTAATAGCCTACGCCACGTTGGATCGTCGGCGATTACGCTGCCGCACGCTATGCATTAAGTTAGACTATCGTTGGGCATAGATTGTGAACGCCGACAACACGCGCTCAGCATTCAGTTGGTATAAGTTTATCTATATGTGATTGAAACGTTCTTGTACATTACTAATACGTATTGCCATACGTCCAACCACGTTTTATTTATACGCCCAAAACTTTTAAAAAAAACATCAAAGTCAGCGTACGCCAGCGTTGTTTAATTACATTTTTGAGGACCTTGCCCATACGCTGCTAAAAACGTCAAGTGTGACAGGGCCCTTAAGCACCACAATTAACCCCTTTCTTATTCCTATTTTTTCCCTGGGCAACGGCCGGGTGACTCCAGCTAGTTAACATTTAAAAAAGCAATCACACAAGTGAGAACAATTTCATAATATGATAAGGTAGGGTGATTATACTGATTCTGCTCACTTTTTCCCCATGTAAATGAAATGGGGGATTTTCAGCGATTCAACTTTTTTTTCCCCTAAAATTACACCCCCCTTTTTATTCCCAGGCGTATAATTTATTTGTCTCCCCTTTTTAACCTAGGGACACTTCTTTTTCAAATAACCAATGCATATTGTTTAGCTCACTTATTGAACCTATTTAAAGGGATTTGTTCATTCTCAAATTCCCTTTAATAGTTTAATTTTCTTTGCCACATTAATTCCCCATCTAAAAATATTTTAAAAACAAAACATTTGAATCTTTATATTTTTCAATTATACCCCTTTTTCTGTGCCATTTACGGAAATGATAAACTTCTCTTAATGATTCTCATTTGACCACCTCCTGAGCCACAGATTTATTTTTGCTAAGCCCCGCCACTTTACATAAGCCCGCCCACTTTTTCATTAAGCCCCGCCCACTTTTGCAGCCCCGCCCACTTTCTTGAGATGTTTCATAAAGCCCGCCCACTTTTCGTGAGGTGTTTCCATAGCACGCCCACTTTTCATAAAGCCCCGCCCACTTTTGTGAGGTATTCATAAGCCCCGCCCACTTCCCTAAGGCCCCGCCCCACTTTTCTTAGCCCCGCCTACTCTTACATCATTCCAGTTTCATCTCTGAACTACAACAAAGAAATCACTAGAAAAATTCTAGCATGTTCTGGTTTTTGAAAAAATTGCCTGGGCTTTGCCAGGGAATTTCCAAAGGAAACCACACCCACCAGTCTTTCCCTATAAAAGCCTCAGGCCCAGACTCCATATTAAACATATTTTACTTTTACTGAGAATGGACTACTGCTGAGTGCCTGGAACTCTATGCTTGTATGGGAACTAAACTTTACAAGTTGAAGAATTGGATTTCAAACCTATTATCTTGTTGAGGTTAAGATCTAATTTCCTTATTTTTCAGTCCTTTTAAACATCGACCTCATTTAATAATTAAATTATTAAATTATACATTATTATTTCACTCACAGGAAATTGTATCTGAAATACCGATTTTTGCCACAACTTTGGGTAAACATTGATGACTTGCGTTGAAGACCTTGTTGAGCGACCAAGGACCCACAGAACGAGCGAGACCTTGAGTGGGATGGACTTTTGGGGTTCCTTGGAGATTGACTACCTTGTTATGGAACTAAACCTACAACTTGATCCAATTGGAGTTCAAAACTCTTATCTGTTTGAGGTAAGATTTTATTTTCCTTATTTTCATTTTTGATTTAAAACATCGACTCATTTTAATAATTAATCACTTAATTAATACATTATTATTTTCTTCTCACAGGAAATTGTATCTTGAAATACGAAAATGAAAATACTGCTTTGCCACAAATTTGCGGCGAAATTTTGGCTTGGTTGAAGGACCTCATGAGCGGACCAAGACCCACAGAACGAGTTCGTCCTTATGACCCAACCAAAGAGTATACCGTTGGAGACCAGCAAAATCTGAAAAAGAGTTTTACAGCAATAGTACTTTCATTGCGGAGTTTCAAGACAATACCACTGAACAAGTTATACCTTGATGAGCCAGAATACAAGTTTTTACCTTGGAGACCAGACAAATCCCTGGAAAAAGAGTTTTACAACAAATAGTACTCATTGCGAGTTATCAAGACAATACCACCACTTTGAACAAGTTATACCTTGATGAGCCAGAATAACAGTTTTACCTTGGAGACTCACAAATTTTCAGACATTCTTTGAAAATGGAGTTTTCCTTTTGATGATCACAGTTTTATACTATGTGAGAATCTATCACTTGAAACCCATCAAAATTGGAAAATGGGAGATTTCCTTGATGATCACAGTTATTACTATGTGAGATCTATCCACTTTGAAACCCATCAAAATTGGAAAAAATGGCAGTTTCCTTGATACTTCACAGTTATACTATGTGAGATCTATCACTGAAACCCTCAAAATTGGAAAATTGGAGATTTTCTTGATGATCCACAGTATACTATGTGAGATCTATCACTGAAAACCCACAATATTTTCTGGGAAATTGTGATTCTACCTTTGGAAGTCTTGGTTAGTGGTTATTATTTTTGGAGACTGAAATGTGGGTTTCTGCTTTGTTAACTCACAATGTGATACGTATCTTGGAAACTCAACAGGAATGGGTTATACCTTGGAGACTTGAAATGTGGGTTCTGGCTTGATAACTCCACAATGTTGATACGTTATCTTGAACTCAAAACAGGTGAATGTGGGTTATACCTTGGAGACTGGAAAGTTGGTTTATTTGGAGACTTTGAAATGCTACCACTCTTTGGGATCTAAACCTATCACGAAAGTTCTGACTCCCCTTTCTACATCATCAAACCTGAAAGCCTGAAAAACAGGAATTGAAGAGAGAAAAAAAAAACATAAAAAATATATATTGTTAGTTCTGGGAAGAAGTGCAGACTTACTCCCCCTTTCTACATCATCAAACCTTGAAAAGCCTGAAAAGACAGGAATTGAAGAAGAGAAAAAAACGAAAAAATATATATAGGTGGAAATCTCATTTTTGAAAAAGAATTGTGTTGGGGGGTTGGGACACACAATACACACATACACACACACACACACACCCACACACAAACAAACAAAGTTAAACCTTGACTATTCAGTGAGGATTCTGTGTTTGGGGTTCACAGATCTAAGCGAACGTCCCCCACTGCACACACACAAAACAAACAAAAAGTTAAGCCTTGACTTATTTTTCAGTTGAGGATTCATGTGTTTGGGGTTCACAAGATCTAAAACTGTCCCACTGCACACAACACAAACAAACAAAATGTTAAGCCGACTATTTCAGTTGAGGATTCTGTGTTTTGGGGTTCACAGATCTAAGAAACGTCCCCACTGCACACACACAAACAAACAAAGTTAAGCCTTGACCTATTCAGTTAGGATTTTCTGTGTTTTGGGGTTCACAGATCTAAAGAACGGTCCCCCTTTCACACACCATTATATAACTGTTATTACACTCGAGTGTCCACAACGGTGTATAGTAGGAGGAGTGAAGCGCCCAACCCATTGCTTCCCATGGGTATTATCTGCTTAGTTTTTGTCTTTTGTAATTTCCTGTGAATAAAAATGAACCTAAAATCTCTTCCCCTTCTAAATCATATATCTTGATTTAAGTCAAGGAACCGTATCTATTACAGAAACAATTTTAAAAAAGTTCGTTAGTCCATCGTTTACGAAAACCTTTTTCAAATGAGATTTCCACCTGTATATTCTTACGATATCACCAACTTTGACTTAGGTTTTCTGACATTAATCTCTTTTCATATTTTAATTTGTAAATGTTTCTGATGGTTTTCATATTTGTGACGTAGAAATCGTGTTATTATACTTATCCACCATATCCTGAATAAAAGATAAACCATTGTTGTTGAACCCGAGGTTGTTGTGAATTTTTTATTACAGTCTCATCTTTTAAGTACGATTAAAACGTTCAACAACACCGCCTTCCCTTCATTAAAGGTACTGTATAATGTAATTAACTGTTATTTTTTAAAGAAAATTTCATAAATGTCTGGCTTATAAACTCCTTACCTCATCAGTCCACAATTTTTTAGGTTTTCTCATTACTTTTATTAAATATTCTGTTGAAAAGGCTTAAACATTAAGAGTATTACTGTTTTGTTTTTTAATGGGACCAACCCACGCGTTATCTACTTCCTCAAATCCAATAACGGTTAAAAGCATACTTGTACCCCTTATCATTATTGAGTTCAATCCAAAATCAGCGGAACCAGATATAATTCAACTTCCTTGGAATAAACCTTCCTTCTACCCGAAACTTTGTGAATATTGGTTTATGTAATTCATCCAGCAATTGCTCTTTCAAATCTTAATGACATCATTAGAAGTCTATAAGTTTTTTTGAATTTCAAGTCCAAGTTCCAATTAGCACTGATCATCTTCTTCACGATGAACCGATCAAACTTTTTCCTCAAGGTTGGATTTTGTATCAGAGGACAAATTATACAACATTTTCTCTATCGGCTTTCATGCTTTTTCTTCTAAAGTTGTGTATTCCCATAATCAATATCGTGCCTCATGGCACACTTTCATCAACCCTTATTTGATAGGTTTACTCCATGGTTTAGGATTGTCTGCCTCATCTAATCTTTTATTCCAAGTTTGTGCCTGGACCACAGAAAAGAATTACCCTGGTAAGATGTAAATTCCCCCGGTATTCCAGTCGTTTGTAAATTTACTTCCTGATAAAAACTTTTTATATCTCTCCGAGTTTGTGTTTGTGAATAAATTGATTTTTTTTGAACCCACACACCGAACATATACGTTTTTGTATAACCCTTTATTTTTACTTTTAATATATGAAATATTTTTAGTATTTAGTTTTTCTTTTTACATTTGAGACAATAACTCATTTATTTATGAGAAAAAATTCCTGCAGATGCA
>CM068954.1:5323054-5342499 GCA_035128595.1 Eptatretus atami
TCAAGGCCTTTGAAATATTTTTATACCCATCCTCTGACCTGTGCCTTTCCACAACTTTATCCTGGAGGTATTTTGAAAGCTCCTTGGTTCTCATTGTTGAGTCTTTGCTGTGAAATGCACTACCCAGCAGAGGAAACCTACTGGAACAGCTGATTTTATTATGATATAATCAGAATCACGACAATTTAACACAGGTGGAGGCGAATTAACTTGGTGTGTGGTTTGAAGGTGACTGATTGCACCTGAGCTAATTTACAATTGCTTTTATAAGGGGGGGTGGGGGACACTTATCAAACCAAGGTATTCTAGTTTTGTATTTTTAATTAATTTTCAGAAATTTGTGGAATTTGTTTTGCACTTTGAAGTTGGGTTATGATGTGTAAATAAAGGTGGAAAAAGTCTCATTTAATGCAATTTAATTCCAGGCTATAAGGCAAGAAAAAGTGAAAATTTTAAAAGGGGTATAGACTTTCTATAGGCACTGTATACATTCAGGTATACACACGCGCGCACACACACCACACACACACACACACACACACACACACACACACACACACACACACATTTTAAAAGCAAGGACGAGGCTCTTAAAATAGCTGGATGACTTAGGTTAGGAGGACGACATGAGAGATTGACAGAAGTGATTGAATGGACAACAGCCACATCTGAAAAAGACCGTGCATTTAACAATGCTGATCCTTCCTGAAGTAGAGGAAAGTAGCTCGAGGTGAGATTTCTGACATTTTTGAACATTTAATGTGAACATATCTGCAAAGTGTACATTTCAAACCTGCATATGAAGTTACTGGTACCTTTCCGAAAAGATAGAGATGGAAAGGTAGGATTGGAGCTCACCACCTGCACTTCGACTTGCAATGTAGACAATCGTACAAGTTAAATCGTCATAATAGCCGTCCAGTTGTATGATTAGATAGCTATGACTATTTTGAATCATGCTTGTTGTTTTTATTCCTATTCTATTTTTGATTCATGGCAATAAATTCATAATTACACTTCGGCAAAAACATCAGTCTTCCTTCTGAATCTGACAATATGCAAGCTTTGTGATACACCTTTGTGTTTGTTTGTGTGTGGAACAGAATGGCAATCTGTTTGTGCAACCATCACTGGGAAACTGCCTCGATCGAACCGAAGACAGTGGGAAGCTCCTGCTGACGGCATGTCAGGCCGAGGCTCCTTCACAGCAATGGGAGATGAACCATGTTTCAGGACTATAACCGTCAACCGGAGGACGACTGCCCCACAACACAGATCTGTTTTCAACGACTCAGTCCTGGGCCAAAAATGAAATTAAAAGGGGAATATTCACTGATGCTCCCTCCCACACCTTTTGTAAACTTGCCTTCTTACCTGTACTGATTTGGGCCACGTTAGAAGCATTTTTAGCAGACTGCGTGAACAAAACTCAGTGGCACTACAGGACTCGATGGACCTTCTCTGTCCTCAGCGTGGAAGGATGTTGTGGTCAAAATTGAGAAAAAAGCTGATCGTTGTCATGCAGGTGCCTGGTCATGCATGGCACCACTTGAAAAAAGTTGTTCACAAATTTTATATGCAGGTAAATGATCACGTACTCCTGGGTCAAAACCCATCAGAAGTGTGACCCTTGAAGATTTCTGTCTTGTGTAAATGTGTGCTCTGGCACTGATCGTGCCTGTGTGTGTTCGATTGTGCTCATGTGGACATCTGTGCCATTTCGGATTGCTGGGATAACTTCGGCTTTAGCTTCATCCATAAAGTCTTTCACAAAGTTACATTATCTTATGAGGGTGGATACAAAAGTAATGCCTCTTATTCGTCCCCTACTGCTTACAGCAGAGGGGACTACAGGTGTGCTCTCTGTGTCCCACTTATGGTTTTTCAGACTTTTTTCCCTCATACTGTTTAACATATTCAACTGAAACTTGGAACACGGCTTTATTATGATAAGTTACAAAACAAGTTTCGGTTTCAGGGCATTTCATCAACAGAGTTATGCCCTTTTTGGACTTCGAAAATATCACATCAGTCGGGGATTGCAAAGCAATTCTCGCTTTTGTTTTATTTCTTAAAGAAATGTAATTCCAATTACAGAGAATTATGCACGCATGCGGAAAATATGAAGTTATTTTTCTACATAATCTCCATTAACTGCAATGCGCTTTAGTGAACGCATCAATCCGACTTGTTTTCCGGTGTCACTGCAGTGGCAAGCTTGTTGTTGGCTTAATGGTTGGGGTGGTGGGCTTGGGCTCCTAGGATCCTGAGTTCAAAATCCTGCTTGGCTGTTGAATTAATACCAGGTGGGGTTGACTCTGCCTGTCATCCTTCCGAGGTCGGCAAAATGAGTGCCAGCTTCCTGGTATACTGTGTCGGAGTGGCGACCCGTCCAGGATTGTACCCAATAGTCAAGGACACTGCTTAGGCAGTACCAACGCTCTGCACAGAGTATGGTCCCGATGGATGGATGGATGGATGGTTAGGGTAGCCAGCTTGTGATTTTAGGGTCCTGAGTTTGAGCCTCATTGGCCGCCGAATTAACACCAGGTGGGGTTGACTCAGCCTGTCATCCTTCTGAGGTCAGCAAAATGAGTACCAGTGTACTGGTATAGGGGCACCGCATCACTGGCATAGTTGCACCACAACAAAATGATAACTACCCGGCAGCCAAACTGCCATACGCAAGAAGAAGACTGCAGTGCCAGGCTAATTACTGAGGCTTGTCAATATTGGTTTCCACACTTGTCAAACATTTTGCCGAACGTTTGAGGGAGGTCACATCAAAGGTCGTCATTGTTACACATTCTTTAAACATCTGAATATTCACTGGAGGAACCTCTTCTGCACTCAATTAAATAACTGTTGTCTGCTTTGCACACACATCTAGTGGGGCAACATTTTTGAAAGCATGATGGGATGTTGGCATGTGACAGATCAGTGCCGCTCAACTTCAAATAGATGGGAGATGCAAACCTTGTTGTGATCTCACAAAGCTTTCAGACGATGCATTTCGGTTTTTTGTCGACCGACCTAGTCGAGGCTCCTGGAAGAGCTCATTCACTGAACGGAGCAGGACATAACGGACAAAAATATGACACAAAGCATGCATGCATGTGGTGGAAAAAATGGACACAGAAGGAAACTTCAAGGAGGGAAAATTGGTCGGAGGAGGGATTTGGGTGGGGTTAACGAGGGTAAAGATCATGGTTTTGGATTGGGAACGATGTGATAGATAGTGGTGAACAACTGTCCTGAAGACATGAAGGGAAAAATGAGATTGAAGAGGATATGGAAGTGGATTACACAGGTAGGGAAAAAGAGGAACAAATGAGTGGAGGTGAACAGTGATCCTGGATTTAGATAGTTTCACCAGAAGGGGATTAATGGTGGACTGTGTGAGCCCTGCAGAAACCTGGTGGGGACAAAGCACAGAAAGAGCAGAGGGTAAGAGCAGAAAAGAGGGGGGAGAAGATAGAGAAATCGGCAACCTGTCTGTGATGGCGACGTGATAAACCCATTGACTCAGCTTCAATGTGGGGAATTCCAATAATCTTAAAGGCCTTGGTGTCCACGGTGTCAAGATGAGTAAGATGTGAGGCAGGGGAGCCAGCCCAGAGGGGAGCGCAGTACTCCGTCAAGCTGCAGATGAAGGCCTTGAAAGTGGAATGGGGTTCAGGCGTGCCAAGGAAGGACTTTGTATGAGGGAAGATGCCCAGTCGGCAGCTGGCTTTGGAGGCCAAATTTGAAATGTGGTTTGCCCAATATTCCTCAAGAGGATTGTTAAGAAAGTAGATAGAAGGGTTTGCCAGGCGGTCATTTCAGAGATAGACAACGAGATAGAGAACGAGATAGTGAGAGTGAGAGTTGTTAGGCTTGAAACATATTGCAAGCTTTGGTTTCGAACTGAAAAGTAAGAGGCATTACTTTTGTATAGTGACAGGTGAAAGATGAGCCAAGTACCAGCCCTTCTATGGTGACAATTTTGGCTTTGATGTTATGTTACTACAGCTGTACACTTTGTACAAAGCAGACAATAAAATGTTCATTGTGACATCTCACATTCCAACAGTTGAGAGTTTAAAGGGCTACTGCCATCATCTTCGGTCGAATTTTTAGTTTGTTATTTCATGCACGAGTCAAGAGGTGGCGTATTTGTAAAAAAAAAACACCGTTTTCTTTGAGACACCACCATCTCCATGCTTGACCAAATGGAGGTCAATATGAAGCAGGTAAGTTGTGTTTTCCATCGGAGAGGAGAGGAGCTTGCTGTGAATTGTTTGATGTCAGAGATTTCTTTGAGGTCCTGCAACTCTTGTCCACAACAAAAAGCAAAATGCCAGGCCTGTAAGTTCTCGCATGTGGATGATCTTCAAACTGTCAGCTTTGTGCTTCACAGGTGGGGTGTTGCATGAACCAATAGGCTGTCCCTCACATGGCCATGAAGCTGGGTGTCCCATCTGTAACCATTAGCTGGCAGATATAAAATACAGTATCATGAGACAACAAACCTAACTGTAACCACCTTGCCTTACTCTCACCCAGACTTGTTCACATGCTTAGGAGACATAAGCATTACACAGTGAATGACCAGCAATGCAAGTCTGTTCAGAATCAAGGCAATGTAATAAATTAATTCACAATTCAATTTTACCCACACCAAGCAAAGAAAATCATTCACGTGTGAGTCAGACTGAGATGTATCTGAACCTCAAGGTGGAGTCACTTCAGACTCTTACTCTCGGTCTAAAAATCTCAAAAAACAAACAAACAACAAAAAAGAATCCAGTAGAAGGATATCACTTCCTTGACGATGTGGTTCAATAAGGTGGGAGGGGTTCTTTCTTAAAATTGAACTTCAATAACTGATGGAAATTCCTTATCACACACTGGGCTGTGCAGCTCCTGCAAAATTGCATTATCTGACTCAGAAAAACAAATCTATGTGGAGCATCATGTACAGAGACATGACAGAAGTAAATAGACACCTTAAATTTATTCATTTCATCTGTACAAAGCAAGTTTTACTCAGTAATTTGTACTAATATTCAAGGATTTATTTGCAGAAACGAGTTCCTGGGTCGTGTATGACAATTAACTATGCCTCGAACCCAGGGAGCACACGACCTTCGCGATTTTTAAAGAGGACGAATTGTTGGCCAATCGGAAGTTGGAGTCAGCCAGCATCAGATAGCTCAGAACCTTGGAATTCCACTTTCTACGGTCAATTGGGTAATTGTGGCAAATTCACCAGCGAAGGCAAGGAATCCACAGCTTCCCATTCTGGTCGACCTGGGCCCTCAGAAAGGTGTCTTCGAGCTGTCAAGCGGTCCATTGAGAAAACTCCCCGTTGCAAGGCAGCAGATGTTGCAGAGGGGGCCAAGTTAGCTCAAGAACTGCCGTGTGGTACCTTCATCAACTGGGCTACTGTGGGAGAGCAGCTCAGAGAAAACCTCTTCTTCAACCAGCCAACATTCAAAGGAGAAAGAAAGGGGCTGACAAGATGGCTAACAGACCCTTGGAGTTTTGACAAACTGTCATTTTTTCAGGTGAGTCCCAATTTACTCAATTTTCTGAAAGTGGACACGTATGGGTCTGGAGACTTCCCAGTCAAGAGTTCTCTTTGAACCGATCGCAGCCAACTGTCAAACACGGTGGTTTTTCAGTGATGGTGTGGGGAGCAATCTGGAGCTTGTGGAGTGTGTTGGCAACATCAACTCTTCGCTCTGCATTTCTATCCTTGAGGATAGACGTCTCCCTGTCTTCTCCACTGGTCAGATGGTCAAAAATAACACTGTTCATGGAAGATGGAACTCCATGCCACACTCCAAAAAAGACCAAAGAATGGCAGGACCGAAATGGGATCAAGCGACTTCCATGGCCAAGTCAGTCTCCTGACATGAATCCCTTTGAACACCTCTGGGCCATGTTGGATAGAACTGTGCAGAAAAAGTCCAGGAAACTAACATCATGGGCAGAATTGCTAAAACCTTTGTGTGAAGCCTGGGCAGAAATCTCACAAGAGAACATTTCGGAACTCGTTAGTTCTTTGCCTGAAAGAGTAAAATCATTGAAATCTGAAAATGGCAAGTTTACCAAATACTCGTGTATTTATTAAAATGGATCAAATGTACTTCAAATGTTTTGCATTGATTGATGCAGCAGTTCCAGAGTAAACATTATTTAATATTTTTCCGTCAATCCAATATGGCTGCCAAACCATGTGGCCTACGTCAAAAAGAGTAGGGAACTTTTTGTTTGTCATGGATAGGCAGTCATACCTGTAAAGTTTCACCTCAATCTGTTGTTCAGTGATTTCAGAGAAGATTTTAAAAATTTTTTATTATCAATCCAATATGGCTGATGAACCACATGACCTATGACATCATAAATTTATATTCTGCCTTTAATGGGGTAGGGGATCATGCTTGTTAAGTTTCGTATTAATCGGATATGGTGCGTTTTTCTATCCAAGATACCAAACCACGTGACTTGTGATGTCATAATTTTTACCCTCTATGCAGCAATAGTGTTAGATAGTTGCAAAGTTTCACTTTGATAGGATAAGTGGTTCCAGAGAAAACATTATTTAATATTTTCTTCAATCCAATATGGCTGCCAAACCATGTGACTTGTGATGTCATAATTTTTACCCTATATGCAGCAATGGCGTTAGATAGTCGCAAAGTTTCACTTTGATAGGATAAGTGGTTCCAGAGAAAACATTATTTAATATTTTTCTTCAATCCAATATGGCTGCCAAACCATGTGACCGAGCACTTATTCATGAACAAACTTATATCCCCTTGTCTTGGAGAATATGTGTGTGAAGTTTCCCCTTCATCTGACCAGCCATTCTGGAGAAGAAGATTTTTGAAGTTTTTGGGGTAAATTCAATATGGCCACCAAACCATGTGACATTTCAATTAGAAA
This sequence comes from Eptatretus atami, assembly GCA_035128595.1. Taxonomy (NCBI): domain Eukaryota; kingdom Metazoa; phylum Chordata; class Myxini; order Myxiniformes; family Myxinidae; genus Eptatretus; species Eptatretus atami. The sequence continues at coordinate 5,329,988 of CM068954.1, forward strand.
TTAACAAAATTGTACAAGCATGTCTGGGGAATATGTGTGTGAAGTTTCCCCTCAATCTGTGCAGCCGTTCTGGAGAAGATTTAAAAACATAAATATTCAAAGCAATATGGCTGCTGAACCACGTGATGCATGATGTCATAATATATTGTTTCTTCTGTGAGTCGTTGCATAGATGACGCTCAAGAAATTTCAAATTTTTCGGATGCAGCGTTCTACATCTCGAATTTTCACCGGGATACCACTTCACCGATGACGTCACAAAAAACCACACTACTTCCGCATTGGTAGTTCTTACCATGTGCCAAGTTTCAATTTTTCCCAAAGTGCGGTTTTGCAAATACAGAGATCCAAAGTTTTTCGGTTTTTCAAAGATTTGTGCCCGTACCACATTACCTATGATGTCATAATTATCAATTAAATATTCTACGAAAAAAAGACATACTGCGGTGAAAGTTTTGTGCCGATCGGGTGAACGGTTGTCGAGAAAATGAATGTAAAAGCCCCAAAAAAACCCGAAAATTGCCGGCGGAATAAGAAAAATAATAAATAAACAGAAGAAAAACGATCGGTTACCCAGCCTTGTCGGCTTGGTACCCGGACTAGAGAGTTCATTGAACAAGTTACCCCATGCCGTGTTCAAGTATATATTTCAATTTTAATAAAATAAATACAAAAATGTTTAAAGATCGTTTTAAAATTTTTTCCAGAAGTTTAGCACTATTGAAGCAGTCTTATACACCACCGTATTTAACATGTACAAGCGCTGTCAAATGGAAGGGGTTTCCAAGTGGAAAGAACGTGATTTGTGGTCTGCGGCGTTCAAGAATGTAATTCCATTCAAATAAAATTATCATTGTAAAAGTCGTATAAATAAATGAATCGTGGAATTTACCGCTATTGATGCAGTGTCTATTACACCACCATATCTAACACGTTACATTAGTTATTCGTGCTTGTTTGTGTTGTTAAAAACTACAAATTTCCCGTTTGTAATGATTTTCAATTTTGTTTGACTGCCAAACAGTAGAAATATCTCGCTCCTCTCTGCACATGCACGATTGGGACAAATTCAGAGACAAAGTACATTTACATACAGCCGGACGGACGGACATGAAGCATTTGCTTAACCCTGCTTTACGCTTCACGTGCGTGGGGTAAAAATCAGACTGGACCATACTTCGACCCCCCACCCACCTAATACTGACTATGGTCCCTCACACCTCCGACAACGTCAGAGGCCGGAGACATTACAATGAGCTCCGTCCGTGAGCGTACTTGTATGTCGGTGATATTTCAAAAACCGTTTAACATTTATCTTTCATATTGCAGATATCTATCCCGCGTGACATTACTGCAACCTGATTTATCACGGCTGTGATTGGCTGAATTATGTTGCCATAACAACCATCTCAGTAACTTGGCGGATGTGCTTATGTACATGATATTATATTATGCTTATGTATGCGACATTTCAAAAAATAGTCAAGATTTAGCTTTCATATCACACAGATCTATTCCTCACATCATCCAAAAAGCAGGGGACCTTGAGTATCAGCTCCTTGTTTTCTACTTCTTACACATCAAAGGTTGGGGAGGGTGGTAATTTCATGAATAGACTTCAAAACGTTAAACAAGATGCTATAAACCAAATCAACCAACTTCTTATCATCACACATTTTAAAATCTCAAAATATCACAAAGAAAAACGAGAATGGCACTGGGTAAAGCTCATACTTCTGCTAATCAGGTGGCTTATCGCCATAAAATGAAATCGTTACAAGAGTGACAAAAGTGACAATTTTTTAGGAGTAGCTCTTGGTATATGGATGAATAAAATCCCATGCTCCCCTCCAAAATAAATAAATAATTTTTCAGTCCATATTAAGGGTGTAAAGTCCAAGACGGTCATCGTGGACTTGTCAAAATCCATGAATGCTCATATTTTTGGTACAAGACCAGATAGAAACATGAAGAAAATATTTTTTTTAATATGTTTTCAGATACAAGGAATCCATTGAAATCATTATTTGTTTGAAAAAAAAAAAATTAAGAAAAAAAATGTGGTGGGTATACATTGCCCAAAATGACCACCATCAAACTTTAAAACTGAATCAAGTGAACAGCCTCATCGAAACAATGAACAGATATGGCAATGCATTCCTCGATGACTGTTCAGAGCTTCTCGTCTTGCATACACGAACGAGTATGTGCTCATCAACTAGTGGTTTCCACCGTTCGCAATTTTGAGAACCTTGGTTTATCCCAATACCAGAGGTTTCAGAAGGATGTTCTGCAGGACAGAACAGTTAATCCATGACTCAATTAAATGAAACAACTTACCATTGCTCAAAATGCCTCGGCTTAGGCCCAAGATCAACCCTAAAGCAAAGCAGCTTGCATCTGTTGGAATGACGATGTTAAACTTCAGACAGGCACTAAATCAGACCTCATTGAGATGCTTTGATACAAGTGGGCAGAAAGAAATTCCTGACAAGTTTGATTGCAAAATATTTTATGGGGCAGCATTGGTGCACACTCTTTCTACTGCCACTGCCACTTCTTTCAGAGATTATGCAGAGAACGTATTCTCACGATTAGTTGAACGTGACCTACAGCATGTTATTGTCAGAGTAGATGCTGTCTGGGACCAGTATGTGCCACTCAGTATCAAGGAATTAACAAGAGAGAAAGGAGGCAGTGGCATCCGCCTTAAGGTCAGCCCACAAACAACAATATCATCAAAATGGAAACTTCTTGCTTGATTGCACAAACAAATCAGAGCTATTTGCCCATCTGACACAGACAGTGGAAAATCAACAATGGCCATAGGCTAAATGCACTTTCATCATGAAAGGTGTTGAAGTTGTCTCAAAAACTACTGGCCAGAAAATACCAGACTGCATACATGAGGAAGAAGATACAAGAATGATCTATATCGTACAGGCACTTCTTAAATGGGCGAAGAAAATCCTGGTACGGACTGTCGATACTGATATTCTTGTCATTCTGAGAGGCCAATTATTTGATCTGCAGCAGCTTTTGTCCTAAACTTGACCTCTGGGTAGCATTTGGCATCATCAAGGACTATTGTCTGTCTGTACAGCATCAATTCAATCCGTACCACCATGGGGAAAAGGACGTCACATGCACTTCCTATATTCCTTGCATTCACCAGGTGATACATCTGCCTTCTTCAGAAAAGGGGGGAAAAAAGATCTTGCATGGCAAGCATGGAAGAGCTACCCTTTGGTTACAGACGGCGTTCTGTTTACACGAAATCACCCATTTGAGGAGGTTGAAGCAGACTGAGCATTGCAATCATCTGGAGCATTTGACAATAATCATGTATGACAAAACCAGCATTGATGGCAATGTGAACAATGCAAGGTAGGTGAATTATTCTCCAAAAACAAGAGTAGGAGCCTTCTTGAAAACATCCCAACGAAGGCCACTTTGCTGGAGCACACCAAGAGAGCAGTCCTCCAAGCTGGTATTTGGTCATCAAGTCATCAAACTCGGCCACCTGTTCCTGAGCCAGGAAGTTGGGGTTGGACAATGCAGGATAATTATCATTGGAATGTGGTTTTGATGATGAAACCTGAAGCTGCCAAAGCTTGCACAGCACCAATAAAGTGTGAATGCAAATATCAACACGCCTGCCATAGTTGTAAATGCGCAAAACTTGGACTCACTTGTACACATCTGTACAGCGACACTTGTGAAAAATAAAAAAATATAAAACAAAAAAGCCACACAGTCATCGTAGTATGACGTTCATGTTTCTATCTCGAGGTCAATAAAAAATGATGGTTATATAATGCTTTTCAGTTTTGTTTTTATAACCCAATCTGGCCATCTGATTCAACATGCATCTTTATGTTTTTCCTTCCACTTAAATAAATAAATAAATAAACAAATAAATATAAACTCCATGGAGATCCTCACTCCTAAAAAAAAATGATCCAATCACATTTAGATGTACTTTACATCTGCCCACAATATATAACAAGTGGATAAAAAACATTATGTTAAATAAAAAAAAACTAATGTAGGGATGACAAAGTCCAGTCCAAAAAAGGTTTTAAACACGATAGGGATGATGTTGGTTTGGACTTTAGAGCGTAGCTAACAGTATTGCCGTCACATAACAATCCCGACATCGCTGCCTCCAGACTATTGTCTTGCTAAAAGTATGAGAAGCTCCGAGATTTCATTTCAACGTAAGTATAAGAAGTTTCTATTCAATTTCAAGGAGTTCTTGCAACTTCAGTCGTCTTTCCTACTTTTTTTTGTACTTATTCAGTTATACGAACCAATCACAAATGCAGATAATTATAGAATGCTGTTATTGGAGATGTCCATGTGGTTTTGTAAGAAGTTGATGTTTATGTTCTGGTGTTAACATTGTAGTCAGAGTGCTAATTTGTAGTCTCAGTATTTGGCTACACTACAAGAGTAATCAAGTACTGGTGTAACTCGTGGAGTGTTTGTGGAAGATTGAAGCAAATAATTACCCTCGCCGAAGGAGAGGCTATTGCGTTTGGGTCCTTTTATTACTTACGAAATCTAAAGATTTCGTAAGTATATTGATGACTTCCGTCCTCTGTTTGTGTGTTTTGTTGTTTGTGTGTTTGTTTATAGGCACGATAACTCGAGAACGGAAGAAGCTACCAATGTCAAATTAGACCACGTGATTCAGGAGGTGATGGCTAGCGCTGATTAGATTTTGGTCAAAATCTGTCAAAGGTCAAGTCACAGTGAGGTCAAATATTCGATTTTTGATGGTTTGGTACAGATAACTCGAGAACGGAAGAAGCTACCAATGTCAAATTACACCACGTGATTCAGGAGGGTGATGGCTAGTGCTGATTAGATTTTGGTCAAAATCGGTCAACGGTCAAGGTCACAGTGAGGTCAAACATCAAAAAAAAATTATAACTCGCGAACGGAAGAAGCTACCAATGTCAAATTACACCCCGTGATTCAGGAGGGTGATGGCTAGTGCTGATTAGATTTTGGTCAAAATCGGTCAAAGTAAAGGTCACAGTGAGGTCAAACATTCGATTTATGATGGTTTGGTACAGAATCATCGTAGAAACTTCTGGTTTGCGTCGCTACCTTCTCTAGAGACAGCTTTTATTAGACAAGGTCAGAGGTCAAGTTGACGATTTCGTAAGTACCAGTCTATGACTGCTTGTTTGTTTGTTTATCTTGCCAAAACGAAGTTTTTGCAAGATATGTTAGTCAGTCTGTATGTTTTTTTTTTATTTTTTTTTGTTTGTTTGTTTGTCTGTAATCACGAAAAAAAATTCTGCAGACCACAGTTTTCATTGGAAATTTTTGTAACTTCGCCTATCAGAGGCCTATGGAGGTCCCTTTCAGGCCATAAATTTGAAGGTCAAGGTCAAAGGTCAAGGTCACTGTCGCAAATCAGGGGAATCGACAAAACCCTTATTTTTTGAGTAATTTTGATCGGATCGTCTTCAAACTCATGGAATATAGTTCATGGTCTGGCGCTCAGCTGATTAATTTTTGGTGGCGATTGGCCTTGACCTTCATGTGTTTTTGTTGTTGTTGTTTGTTTTTTTATCTGTAATCACGTATAAATCACTCTGCCGAGCACAGTTATCATTGGAAATTTTGTAACTTCGCATATCAGAGGCCTATGGAGGTCCCTTTCAGCGCATAAAATTTTGAAGGTCAAGGTCAAAGGTCAAGGTCACTTTGTCGCAGATCAGGGGATTCGACGAAACCCTTATTTTTTGAGTAATTTTGATCGGATCGTCTTCAAACTTCATGGGAATATAGTTCATGGTCTGGCATTCAGCTGATTGATTTTTGGTGGCGATTGGCCTTGACCTTCATGGTTAACGCCTAAGGTCAAACATATTTGACCCCAAGGTCAAATTTTCAAGTTTTAGGAACCACTATCGTGTAGTACCTCAAATTGAACACCTCGATGAGTGCTTTCTAGTATATCAAGCTTGAGACATTATGACGTGATTTGGTGACGTTATGAGGCAAACGCATATTTTTTTCATGGTTACTCTGTAGAACGATTCTCATCGGAATCTCTCATAGGCAGATATTCCTCAAGGAGTTGCTCCTGGTGGATAGCAGCTCTGTTCACCTCAGTGTGACCTTAAAGAAGTCACACGTGGTCACCTTTTGGCAAGATACGGATCACCCTACGGGTGACATTGGTTTATTTGTGTGTTTGTTTTGTGTTGTGTTTGTTTGTAGGCACGATAACTCGAGAACGGAAGAAGCTACCAATGTCAAATTACACCACGTGATTCAGGAGGGGTGATGGCTAGCGCTGATTAGATTTTGGTCAAAATCGGTCAAAGGTCAAGGTCACAGTGAGGTCAAACATAATTCCGTAAATTCATGTGGAGAAATGGAGTATTTTTGCTTCGCTCGACGTTACGAGTTCGTTTTAACTTCGATTTTAATTTTGTCTTCGGTTTTTGCGATCGCTTAGGACGCTTAAAACTCGGTTGTCGAAATTCTGGTAAAAATCGGATGTTTTGGAGACGTTTTAAGATTGTATAAAAAATATTTCACTCGCGCGTCACGGGTCGTCACGTGATGCAGTGCGCAATTCCGTAAATTCATGTGGAGAAATGGAGTATTTTTGCTTCGCTCGACGTTACGAGTTCGTTTTAACTTCGATTTTAATTTTGTCTTCGGTTTTTGCGATCGCTTAGGACGCTTAAAACTCGGTGTCGAAATTTTGGTAAAAATCGGATGTTTTGGAGACGTTTTAAGATTGTATAAAAAAGATTTCACTCGACGCGTCACGGGTCGTCACGTGGTGCAGTGCGCTCGAGCAGACGCGTCGTTGAGTCACGTAAAGGTTTGCGCTGTGCGCGCTGACGGTGTTTCGATAAAGATGGTGTTTAAAAGTCATTTTTTATCCCAATAAAGGTTATCGTCGCATGCCTGACTCGCTAAGCCGTCGGATTATGTAAAGATTGTTGGTGGATGCCGAATATTACGGTTTTGTGACTGATAAAATAATATAAATAATTGCGTGGAGAAATGGAATTTTTGCTTCGGTCGACGTTACGATTTTTGATGGTTTGGTACAGAATCATCGTAGAAACTTCTGGTTTGCGTCGCTACCTTCTCTAGAGACAGCTTTTATTAGACAAGGTCAGAGGTCAAGTTGACGATTTCGTAAGTACCAGTCTATGACTGCTTGTTTGTTTGTCTGTCTGTCTGTTTGTCTGTCCGCACAAAACTTTAGTGTTTTTCTCCGCAACTGCATGTCGGACTGAGACAAATTTTTTGCCGTAGGTGCGACTACTCATGTAGAATGCTTCAATCATAATTATGACGCCATAGGTCATGTGGTGTGGCAACCATGTTGGAAAAAAAACTTTGCTGTATCTCTGAAACCGCACCAAGGAAAAAGTTGAAACTTGGCACACAGTAAGTCCTCCTCATGGAGAATGAGTGTGATCCCTTATGACATCATAATTGCATAAGTATAACGCTACATCTGATCAGTATGAAAAATTTTCAGGGTCTCGGGATAAAATGGTTCACAGAAAAAAACATTGATGATGTCATCAGTCATGTGATTTGGCAGCCATATTGTTTTGTTTTTTTTAACCTTCAAAAATCTTCTTCTTTGAAGTGGCTGAACAGATCGAGGCGAAACATTACATGTTTCACCGCCAATCCATGAGGAACAAAAGGTTCACAAATATGATCTTATATGTCACATGGTTTGGCAGCCATATTGGATTTACCCAGAAACCTATAAAATTATTCTTCTCCAGAACGGCTGGACAAATCGAGGGGAAACTTCACACAAATGTTCCCCAACCCATGGGTGAACACGTTTAAGAAATAAATCGATGGGTCACATGGTTTGGCAGCCATATTGGATTGAAGGAAAATATTAAATAATGTTTTCTCTGGAACCGCTTAATCAATCAACGTGAAACTTCACATTTATGATGTAGTAGTGATGGAGAAGACATGTTTTAAATTTCAACTTGATCGGACACATGGTCTGGCAGCCAGAATTATTTAATTTTTTGAGATGGGTTCTTTGTTTTTTTTGTATAAGGCTCACTTGGCTGTGCCTAAATGGGTTTGAGGGTAGAGGAGTAGCTGCTGAAATGTAAATCTTATCCAGGTTCCTCCTGATAACTTCATCTTTGTTTTTTGCTTGTTCAGGTTCCTTTTGATTACTCCAATGCAGGACTGTTCTGATTTGGTCTTCCATTATATTTGAATTGAATTTATTTTAATCCCATTCTGAATTCAAATGAATAATAAAAAAAAATTAAAAAGTCTCAACCCATCATCCTTCTGAGACCAGCAAAATGAGTACCAGCTTGCTGGGATGATTGCGCCATTCAAGTATCCTGTGTCGGAGTGGTGACCCATCCAGGATTGTGCCCAATAGCCCAGGAGACTGCTTCGGCAGCACCAACACTCTCTCCAGAATATGGTCCCAATGGATGGGTCAGGGTCAGTTGTCTGATCAAAGTGGGGTTGCATCAAAGCTGGACATCTTGGTACCCAGTCATCACTGCCAGCAGTTATAAAGTGGCAGTTCTAGTTATGTCTTATTAATTACGTAACACACCAGTACACAAACGCCACACAAAAGAAGTCCTGGCGAGGGTCTGCAATCTCTGATTGCTCTTTTTCTCGTTGTTGAAATGTAAAGGAGGCAGTGATGTTGGGATTATGTGATGGCAATACTGTTAGATACTCTCCAAACCAACATCATCCCTATCTTGTTTAAAACATTTTTTTACACTGTAAGTGTCATCCCTACATTGCTTTTTTATTTCGCATATATTTTTTTTATTCACTTGTTTCTGTAATTCTTTTTTGATAATGTTTAATAACAGAATGGTATGGTACTCAGCGGATACCCAATCTTGGAGAAAAAGTGCCAAGAGATCTTAGTCAGCAATCTCAAATACTGCACGTCTTAAGTAACCTGACTGTATCTTGCAGCTCTGTTTTATTGATAGTTTCTCAAAGAACTAGATGGTATTCATAGAATCCATACCCCATGCAGTCTTGAGAAGGACTTGGTGTAAGCCATCTCTTGTTTTTTTTTCTTTGATCCAATATAGCTGCCAGATCACATGACTGATGACATCATCTTTATCAAACCATATTGACCATGTTGATTAATTAAATTTTGCATTGATCAGTTAAGTGGTTTCTCCTCTGAAGATTTTCAAAGATTTTTCCCTTAGATCCAATATGGCTGACAGACCACGTGACACATGATGGTCATTTTTATGAAAATCCTGTTCAAATTTCAATCGGATGAAAATTGACACTTTTAGAAATTCCGGCAGATGTTGACCTTTTGGCCGATGTCGACCTCAAAAATGAACGCTATATCACATGGTCATGTAACATGTAGAGTTTCAATTTCGTCCGCTGAATGGTTTTCGATGTACGCTCAACAAAATGCAGACACGTACAACATACGTACGTACGCTACGGATCGCTTAACCCGGCTTTTCACTTCGCAGGTGCAGGGTAATAATATCTCCATCCAGCCTCTGGGCACACAATGACCTGCACTTAGAAATGTTCAAAATAATTACTGTGGATCAAGTCGAGAGAACATCAAAGCGATCATGAAGTCTGATGTCCATAGTCATCTGCATGATGTTATCAGGCAAATTTTCATCAACATGCATGGGGGAGTACCTTACCCAATCCATACTCTCACTGTTCTACACATGCACTGGTGTATTCAACAAATGTGTTCAGAGTAAGAATTTCGTTTTCTGTACCCCAAGTACCTGCCCTGTCCAAATGAAAAGCTCTTATGTAGGCTTCAACACTGGACACACCAGTGGAAAATATGAATGGCTCAATATCACATGTGTGCGATAATTGCAGAACGCACAGCTCCGTGTGGTTGTTGTGAACCAGGGAAATGTGAAAATGAGGAAAAAAAAAAAAACCCCAGTTACCTCTGATAAATTGAACATTGACCACTCCACATGATGTAATATGTCAAAACAAAGATGAAAGGAACACGAATTGTCAGTTCAAATATTTATTGGACACCACTCTCCCAATTCCATATCTAGGCGATGCATGACATCATCACCAGGCGTCAAAGGGAGTTAGTTTTCACTCCATTTGTTTTCTTGTTTGTTTGTCCGGGCGATATCTCAGCCATCCTTTGAGCTCGGAAGATGAAATTTGGGGACAAAAGTGAAGATGTGCTTTGGCAAAAACGGTATTTCTTATTAATCATTTAATTACTTATTTATTTTATTGCTCATCCTGGCAATATCTCAGGCATATTTTGAGCTCAGAAGCTGATAGTTGGACATGACAGTGACCAAGTGATCTGGCTGCAAAGAGTATTTTTGATTTGATTATTCATTTTTCAATTAATTACTTAATTTTTCAAAAAGTTATAGATTCGGATGAAACCGTGATCGTTTAGGTATGCTGTTCGGAAATTGAGAAATTAATTATTTTCATTATGCAATTAAATCAATTGTTGAACACAGCCCAAATTGTGACTCCATGTGCTGCAAGGCGACATCGCCCTGGAGGATTTGTTATTTATTTATTGTGGGGGGGGGGCGGGGTGTTCTTTGAATATACCGCTACAGGTTCAACACCAGAGTGAGAGTGGATAATCCAGTTCAGCCTGTTGTATACGATGCCAGATGCGCAGACATAGCGAATCTGTTGCCGAGAAACCATGACTCGAGAAGGTTCTTGATCACGGAGTTAACTTTTACCTTGATACAGTGACTGCAGGAGGGTTCGTGATCACGTGCGTCCCATGCGAAGAACTGGTACCTCACTATTTTGTTTTCATAAATACAACACTGAAAAACAAGGGATTTCCCAAGGCATGGTATTTCATACAGCATTGAGGTAAATACAGAGCGGCCCCAAGTCCATTCAGACAGTCATACAGTCCCACCCACCCCATCAGATCCCTGCCTATCCTTTTACAAAGGAATATAGTTTTGCGAATATCATGGAATCCTTTCAAGCTATTAAAATTGCAATACCAAAGGATGATTCACGAGATAAAACTGTCGGATGGTACCAGAATTATTGCCATTGATAGAGGCAGTTGGGAAATGCCATCTGAAAAAAAATATGAAAGAGAAGGTGAATTCCCAGGTTTGACCGATCATTTTTTTTGCTTTTGCCATGGTCTGGAGAACTGAAAAGTGATCCCTGCTTCAACAATCAGCTGAGCAATCTAAGTAGGTTCTCATATGGGCTGTTTCACAGTCATGGTCATTTCTGGTATTTTGTACCCTTGCATGCTAAATAGCTAAATGAAGGCTGAGTTTATCTCATGCTCGGACGCCAGTAGTTGGTACTTCGTGATGGCACAACTTGGACCACTTTTTATTTGACAAAAAGTCAATTTTTGGCAGAATGGCATAAAAATTGCCATTTTTTGGACAAATAGCTGTCTCTATTTATGCCAGGTACACTGCATTCAGTGTATAAACAAATACACGCAGAAATTGGGACTTTTATTTGTTGTTGCATATCAATTTAATACCTCTTCTGTACTTTGTCCACAACATATTATTCATTTCAGACTATGAATATTTATTCAACCCTCAATAATATGTCCCACCGTTCGTCCGTCAAAAAAATGTCCTCTCTGGAAATGCATATTGTAGAGAATTTTTTATATAAATAAAGGGTCTTTTTAAAGGTTATTGTGTGTTTTACCAAGTGTGTATATACCTGCACTGATTATTAGCTACAAAGTTTGAGTGTAACCAATAACCTTCTATTTGCATGACCTGCACTGATTGCCTTACATGTGTCCGTCAAAAATGTGTCCTCTCCGGAAACACCTAAACTGCCACGAGTTTAAGGAAACTACTTGCTGGCTATAAAATAAACATATTCATTCAGATGCTCCAAAAATTTGGATTTAAGTATTGTAATTAAATGTTGGATTTGGAGAAATAAAAATTTTTTTGAATTTTTAGTGGTTGTGAGACAAACTTGGTACCCTCATTGTGAAACAGCCAATAAGTAGTGAAAGAGACTTTAGAGAAGATACTCCAACTTTAGTTTTGCATGTAGCAGATGGGGTGACTTTTTTCTTCTTTTTTTTTTCCATACTATCCCCACAGAGAGGACTGAGGACTACGTGTACTCTGTTAATATGTATACAATATAAAGCATTTAAACAAGCATATTTAGTCAAATATGACCACCATCTTTTTCTCTTGAAATTTTTTTCCATCAAATGAAGATTTCAATGGATTCCTTGTACCTGAAAACTTTAAATTTTATTCATGTTCCAATCGGGCCTAGTACCAAAATATGACACTACAGATTTTGATCCATGGTGGCTCCCTTGGATTTTCACCCTCAATATGGGTTGAGTTTTTGGAGCATGGGATTTTTTATTTTTTTTCATCGATACACCCGTTAGCACTTTCTCAAGAATCAAGAACTTTCTCAAGCACTCAAGAATTAGCACTTTCGCAAAATTTCCTGTAACT
>CM068954.1:5349715-5360771 GCA_035128595.1 Eptatretus atami
ATATTGCCCAAAACATCTGATTCTTCCTTGCTTCCCACAGCAGTGTACCTCCATCAACATTCTGTTCATTTCATCCATAATAAAAATCACGCCTTACCCTTTCATACTTCTCCTTCAGCTTGCCAGCCTGCTTCTCATATGGAGTCTTGCCATCGGGAGTTAGCATGCCCCATTGCTCACCAAGCTTCTTGGCTATACTGCCGATCCCCAAACCTGGATTATCCTGCTTCACCTTCGGCCGATGCTCAGAACAGAAAACGAAGAAGGCAGAACTATACACAGTGGAACAAGAGGCAGGCATTTCAACAACTATTAAAAAAGCAATCCGAGCAAATTGTTAGATACTATGTGCAAACATTAAAAAAAAGAGTGTATTATGACTTCAAACAAATAAATAAGTCGGAATATTATATTAAAACAGGCAATGCCAGACAATGCAAGCTATTGAACAGTCATTTAGGGCCCTGTCACACCTTGACTTTAACCAGCAATGGCAACGTTATAAAAATGTATGTAAAACGTTGGCGTACGCTGAAATTTTGATGTTTTTTAAATTTCTGGGCGTATTCATAACGTGTTGGTCGTATGCATAACATATTAGTAACGGGCACAGAACGTTTCGTTGTGTATTGATAACTTTTACCAACGAATGCTTAGCCTGTTGTCGGCGTTCACAACCTATGCCCAACGATAGTTTAACTTACGCATAGCGCGCTAAACGTATAGCCGGCGAACTCGTGGCGTAGCCTGTTAAAAACCTGCCGGACGCCGATTTAAATCATAACCGCCTGAGAATTTGAAGTGTCAACATCGCAGTCACACACTTGACGATTTTGCCAGCGTATGCCGGCCTATTAAAAATGTGTCTAAAACGCTAGGCGCACGTCAAATACGGTATAGGTAAGTTGTGTATACGTTAAGAGTAGGCTGGAAAACAATGAAGTACGCTGTCATATTACGTGGTACGTGTAATACGTCGTGAAATTTCAAGCATGCTGAAAATTTTACGACGTACTCGGCGTATGGCTAACACGTTCGCGCATGCGTTGTCATATGTTCCTGGCACGCTCCGCGATTGTTTACACACGACGGACACACGTTACTTGTGGTTACTCATAAGTCGAAACACGTCAAGGTATATTTAACATACCCGCAACCTAATTTTCAACCAATAGGTAACGTCCTTTTAACCTATGAGTAGCATGCTCTGAACCTATGTTTAACGTGCTTGAAACCTATGAGTAACGTGCATTGAACCTATTTGTAACTTGCCTTGAACCAATGACTAGCTGCTATGAACCTATGAGTAACGTGCTTTTAACCTATGTGTAGCATGCTTTGAACCTAAGTATAACGTGCTTCTAACCTTTGAGTAACATGCTATGAACCTATGTGTAACGTATCTCAAACGCACATTGTCGTATGTAGACAAATTAGATTGACGTCTTCCGGCGACACAGCACTTACTGAACGTGTTTCTAACTTACATCTACCGTATAATGGCGATTTGGCAGCGTTTAGGGGAATTGGTATATACAAATGGGCTTCACAAGAGGAACCCATCATTGTTCCAGACTCCATGTTGAGTAGATGTCAATGCCAGTAGTATCAGTAGTATAATCTATTAGCAGTAGTTGGTGTGCGTGACAGTAGTAATAGTAGTAGTAGTTGAGTAGTAGTATGTCTATGTTAGTAGTAGTAGTAGTAGTAGTATGTCTATGTCAGTAGTAGTCGTAGTAGTAGGTCCATGTCAGTAGTAGTAGGTGAGCGTGATGGGGAGGGTGTGGGTGATGATGGATCCTCTTATCGTCCACGAATAGGAGACTACTTTGCACCATTGTTCGATGTTTTTTTTTCGGCTATATTTTTTTCCTCATTCCCACAATGAAATATTCTTTGTTTTACTTTTAAAGTATTAAAAACGACTTTGACAAATGCATAATGTACTAGTAATGAACACAGAACGCTTCGATAACTTGTACATAAGTTATACCAACGATTGTTTATCGTGTTTTAGGCGTCCACAACCTATGCCCAACGATAGTCTAGCGTATGCATAGGGTAATAATTCCCAAGCACGTTATTCATAGGTTATAAATAAGTCACGGGTACCCTGAACATTACTTTGATGTGTTTCGACGTATGAGGAACTTTCAAGTAGCGTGTTGCGAAGTGTGAACAACGTTCGTGTAGCGTGCTTAACAAACGTACTCATAGGTTAGAAATAAGTTTCGGTACGCGAATGTTACTCTACGTGTTTCGACTTATGAGTAACATACAATTAACGTGCGTCAACGATCGCATAACGTGCCTACAACTTATGGCCAGCGTAGCGGAACGTGTGAGCCAAATGCCGTACGTCGTAAAATTCAAGTATGCAAAATTTTTTGGACAACCAAAAAGTACAACGTTTTAAACCAGCGTAATACGACCTATGGTAGTGTTTTTCAGTGTGCTCTTAGCGTACACAAAACGTACCCATAACGTATTCGACGTGTGCCAGCGTTTTAGACAAATTTTTCATAAATCGGCATACGCTGTCTAAATCGTCAAGGTGTGACAGCCCCTTCATGGCAGTGCTTACACAATATACAACATAAGCACTTTCATCACCCCCCCCCCCACAATATATACATACATACACATATACATGACTTGTTTTTGTATATGTGGGTGGAGGGCGCGGCCCTGGGGCGCCCTCTTTTTTGCCCCAAAATCGGCGTGGTGCTTCCGCTCGATAGTGGACTGGTACGACCAGTTTTGTGTAAGGGTGTCCGCATATGATTGTATGCAATGATGATGTCATAACGAAGAAAATGTCATAAAACTATGTTATAACTTTGACATTAAAAAAATAAAAATAAAAACGAATTTCCCAAGGGGAGTACTTGGCATGTGCCAAGTTTAAATTGTTTCCATGGAGCGGTTTTGGAGCTCGAGGTCCAAAGTTTTTCATTTTTTCAAATATTGATGCCACACCACGTGACCGACGACGGCACAATTAAAATTAAAACAGTCTCCATGAATATTCGCACCTATGGTGAAAACTTTGCATCACTCGGATAAGCAGTTACAGAGAAAACAGAAAAGTTTTACACGGACGTACATACAGTACAACCCGAAAACATAATGCCTCCGGTGACTGTCAACAGAGGCATAAACATGGGGCAATACCACTGGGCACTCACCTGGTAGTGGCTGGAGATAAGATCACCAGGGAACCACTGGTACGCATGGATGACCCACAAAATAAGTAATGGAGAAGAAAGTAAATACCTGTGGATTTTGTTTTCATTGTCGTGAACAAACTTTGGTACACCACGGGTGATGAAGGTTGTAGTCAAGTTTCATCGGAATTGTGTGTGTTGTTTCTGAGAAGAAAGCAAATACCTCTTTTGGGGGGAGGGGGGGGGCCTAACCCCCCATAAACTCCCTCAGACCCCAATTTTTCTTTCATGTCGTTAACAAACTTTGGCACATACACGGTGATGAACATTGTGGAAAAGTTTCACCAAAATCCGGTGTATTTTCAAAGAAGTTGAAAGCATTTGTGGACGGACGGACAGGCGGATAGAGTGACGACACGCCATCCCATAAGCTCCCTGGAACTACATTCCAGTTGAGCTAAAAATTAGAAATTTGACCATTATGGTATTTAACAGTCCTTTTGTTCTGTTGCGGCCTGATCCATTCAGTGTTCCAGCTTCTCCATGAGCCTCGACACTAAACATAAATTGGACCACTGGACCTGCAAGCTTATCTGGGCCCTGGCCAAATGTCACTCAAATTTAGTAGCATTCTGACTGGTTGGTCTGGAGAGGAAGGTTTTTGAAAGAATTTACGCAATTGTCCCAAACATTTACTAAGTCCACCATTTTGACGCACTTCGTCACATGATTGGCATGGCCTCAGCAATTTAACATCACGACCCCGCCCTAATGTTGTAACCCAAACTTGGTTGTATTCTGACTGGTGGGCCCAGAAAAAAGATTTTTGAAGGAATTTGCCCAATCGCCATTTTGACACACAATCAACATCAACAATGGCCGGAGAAGTCAAAAAAGGAGACGGACAGATGATGCGGGATGACAACACCTCATCTGCAATGTAAGTTCCAGATAAGATAAAAAAGAAAAAACTAGCCATAGTTTTCCTTCATTTCTTACAATAAAGCCCCACACCCTTTAATAAGTCATTTTAATTTAAAATGAAATACTGTATTAAAAAATAAAAATAAAAAAGCTACATTTCATCATTCTCATTCAATGGAGTCGAAATGGTGATCAAAACGGGTTTGTCCACCAAATTTGCTGCAAGTTACAATATAACTGCTGCACATCGTAGTAGGTAAAGGAAACTGAGGAAAAGAACTTCATTGCCCCCCACAAAAACAAACAAAAAACAACTTACGGAGGACGCTTTGGTGCATTCGGATCTTTCTTTTGCTTCCGTTTCATTCCCTTGGGTGGGACATAATTCTGCATTTCACGCTCATATCGTGCCTTGTCCACACGGGCCATTTCCTCAAACCGGCCCTTTTCCTTCGATGACATTACCTGCCAAGAGATTAGAACACATCTGTCAAGACATTCTTTCACAATTTCCAGCACCACAACCACTCCACACAACCACCAAAAATCCCCGCAACTTGCGTTTGCATCTTCAATACAAACACCACCGTTGGGGACAAACATCTCGCTCTCTGCCAAGACGCCACCATCACAAGCAACTTCTACCTCTTCGCTGTAACGCCAAATTACAACCACTTCACTGTGAATGCCATAACCTTCTTTTACCTCTCTATAACCGCCGCATTTTTGTCGAACGCTCACCGCAGCCTCGAGGGATGCAGAGGGAACGAGACAGGTTATTTTGGGGAATAACTCGAAGCGTGAACGTGCGCTGGAGTTGGTTTGAGAATGTACAGGTAAGCGTGAGGATTTCTCTAAAATACCACATTTGAATGGAGGCCAGCGCACATTCGGGGCCAAAGAGCACTTCCGAGAACCATGGCCGGATGTTAATGTTGGAGCTCTGACACGTGGGCAGATCGTCGAACGGCTGAGGCCATTTTTCGATTTTGGGGCACAGCGGTGCGTGGTCACAGCGGGGGATGACCGCTATGGGCTAATATGAAGGCTAGAAATCATCAACAGTCCCATTGATCCGATTCTTAGCTCCTCCCCCACCCGGGACTCATAAAAGAGCAAACTTAGCTCAGTTTACTAAGAATCACCAGGAGAGAGAACTCGCCAGACACGCCAAGGGACTGCGGCAGACTTTGGACCTCGCCGGGGAAACGGGTAGCGGCAAACGTCAGCGCTGAGCAAGTGGAGCCACGAGTCAGCGCAGAATCACAAGCGACAACTACGAGCCAGGGTTCCTCTCATTCTATCGACGCTCAGTTCGGCTGCATCCAGCAGCAACATTTACACGTACAGATTCTTACACGACTCCAATAGGGTCTCTTACGCATCTTGCTCCACCATATATCTCCTGTCCACTGTGGACGCACAAGAGCAATTGGCACGGGCAAGCCCGACCAACCATTCTTTTCAGAATAAATGTACAAACATTTTCAGAAGAGACATGCTTAGTCGAACATGGCAAAAACTGGAGTACTGTTTTGATGCCCTGCGCACGACAAACAGAGCTCACATTGAAGTGCATTGATGTGTGCACAACACTGAGTTTGTTTCATTTAAACCAAAGGGCATCGTATCATTTTTGGTTCTAAATAAATTAACAGCCAAAATTATTTGGGTCTTTTTGGAACACCATGTGTATATAAAACCAGGTAAGAGCATTTAAAAATAAACCATACTATGTACCTGGCGAAGGTCTGCCTGCGTGCATGCCACTCCCCAAATACACATTCCTCCAACCTCCTCGTGGTCCACGCTAACCGTGCACGCGCACTGGCAATATACCCCATCCTTTAACTTGTACACATGCACAGGTTTCTCAACAGCCACACTGCACAGTGGCACATCCCTCGTGACTTCAATTCCACAGCACGACAGCTCCCCACGGGACTTTGGCAGTGCAGCACATATGCTCCTCATGTGCTGAAGCACATGGTTCACAAAATGGCCAAACAACCTCCTCCACAGGGCCACACACCACAGGCCAAGATTATTTTTTAGTATGCAGCCTATAGCTGGGTGGTTACATCATATTCTAGGGGTGCAGCTGTGCTGCTGATGCAATTCCCCCGTGACGAGCACACTGGTATTTATTTGGCTGACCTCGGAAAGATGACAGGCCTACCTGGTGTTAATTCAATGGCACGATGGCAGCTTGAACTCAAGACCCTGGAATCTTAAGCCAAGCACTATAATCATTAAGCAAACACCAGGCCTATGGGCCGTCATGAAAGTTTGAGTTCAGACCACACACCCGCAACACCCGTGCACTGCACGCACACATGTAACTAAGCATGCAGGTATGTACACACCCCACATAGACATTTGTACCCACTGGTACCAAATTCGTATGTGCTGTCTACATACCTCTTCATTCTCAGCAACTGCTGACTTAATATATCGCAGCAACTATTTAATGAAAGTATATTTATATGAATATTTTGTAATGAAAGCAGATCGCACAAAACGGTGAAAAAGCAACTCCAGTACATAATTGCTGGAAATTCAAAAAAAAAA
The DNA here is from genome assembly GCA_035128595.1 of Eptatretus atami. Classification (NCBI taxonomy): domain Eukaryota; kingdom Metazoa; phylum Chordata; class Myxini; order Myxiniformes; family Myxinidae; genus Eptatretus; species Eptatretus atami. The sequence continues at coordinate 5,356,378 of CM068954.1, forward strand.
GGCCCCTGTGGACTATCGCCATGACTTGCAAAAACACGATACAGAGCACAGCGTTGCGCTCAATGAAGTTACATTTCTGCACATTCCTTAATCTTTTCCTCATTAAATATAATGGTCCAATCAGAAGAAAAAAAAAGGGGGGCAATATCCCTGGGCGCTCACATGGTAGAATAATGATACTGAGGAAGAAGTCAACATGGGACGGAATCAGCAAAATGTACCAATGAACCAATGTTATTGCAAATACCTATTTTGGTGACCAACCCACCCGCCAAACCACCCCCCCTCCCTCGGTAAACCCACTTAGATCCCAATTTTTTTAATAGCATGAAACTTTGATGCATCACGGGTGATGACGGTTGTGGTCAAATTTCATCAAAATGGCGCATATAGTTTCGCAGAAGAAAGAAAATGCACATATTGTGGGGCTATCCCCCCATAAACTCCCTTCGACCTCTTACGGTGTGAACAAACTTTCGGACACCACGGGTAATGAAGGTTGTGGTCAAGCTTCATCAAAACTGTGTGTGTAGTTTCAGAAGAAGTTTCAAGTGTTTATGGACGGACGAAGCACCACCCCATAAGCTCCCCGAAACTATGTTCTGGGTGAGCTAAAATTAAGCTTAATGCTTTGCTTAAATAAATGCACTTAGTTTTAAAAATCACCAATTTGTTAAAATTTTCAATTTCACACCAGATTGACACTTTAGTCCACAAGATCAGATTCTCAAATCAGATAAAATATTTCGATTATATACTTTAATTAGTCCATGAGAGTAGATAGATTTGGAAACTCAAGGCATGTTTAAATAGGGCGAACAAAATGGCAAATTACAACCCCAGCAGGTTGACAGAGCCGACGAAGAATGACGCCTCGATAAAGAATAAAAGGCCATGAATAATCTTCAAAAGGGGTGTTTAAAATTAACCCAAACACCCAATTATCACTCATGCACTTCCTTGGAGTTATTAGTATGCATGCAATGTTTGGGGCCCCTAGGTTTCATAGTTTTGGAGTTATGATGCACGCACAAACAGTTTATAGATGAAAGGGCCACAGAAAAGAAATCAAGAAAATTACACTTTTGTACATTCTGGTTTCGGAATTTTGGAACAGAATAATTTTTTGGGGAATATTGAATTTTGGAATGTTCATCATTCCAAGCCTTGCTAATCCAGTGCATTGTGACTTCAAGATGGGTCCCAGGAGAGGTATTGACATTCCCCAAGGCAATAAAGTGCATCAGTTGCCATACCTCAGCAACGATCCGACAGCTGCAGTCTGCTCATGGTTTTAAATTGGAAAAATAGCTCCGCAAAGCGGGCGTAACCCCTCAGCCATGATCTGTAAAAGGAAGCAGTGATATCACGATGATGCAGTCAGTTAGAGCACGTTGGACGACATATCGAAAATCAATCAGACTTCAAGATGGCTACCGTGGCGGCTAGTGAAAATCGCAGCGTGCCCATTTTCGAAAGGAACCTTCCTCTACTCAACTCCAACACACACACTGCAAAATGCATTAATCGCACAAGCCAAGCCGTTCTCGAAATTGACGAAAACCAATTTCAAGACGACTGCCGCGGCGGCCACACTGAAAATGTCAGCGCGCCCATTTTCGAAAGGAACCTTCCTCGACTCAACCCCAACACACCCTGCAAAAATGGATTTAATCGGACAAGGCGTTCTCCTCGAAATCGACGGAAACCAATTTCAAGATGGCTGCCATGGAGGCCACATTGAAAATCGCAGCGCGCCCATTTTCGAAAGGAACCTTCCTCTACTCAACCCCAAACATGCCCTGCAAAAAATGGATTTAATCGGATAAGGCGTTCTCCTCAAAATTGACGGAAACCAAAAGTTGACAGACAGACGGACGCGCGGACAACGCCTGTGACAATACCCCTTTTTCAGCCCAATTCGGGCTGAGGGGTAAAAACTGAAGCTCGATGATTGTCAGTAGCAGCTGATAGAGAGTTTACCAGGAACATGACAGCAGTAAACCCTCCAATATCACGGGTTTCGACCAATCGCGGGCAACGTATCATGCACAGATTCCGTTATTGCAGCATTTCATTTCAGCCAATCGCGGTGATTGAGCTGAGATGAGTCATTGTTTGGGTCTATGTGTGTGATTACCTCCCATTACGAGCCTTTTCTTCTTTCTCGCACACCACCAATTGTAGCAATCAGAACAGCATATGGGAACTAACCTAAATTTAATAACGAAGTCATCAAACAGGAAATAATGAACGGAGATCCTGAAATATTCGATCTACAAGATCTCGTAGACACACAATTAATAATGGTGCCAAAATGTAAAACGATGGACAAAATTAATCATGCCAAAAGGCTGAGAAAGGTTATGACATTGTGCAAGTCAGCAAGAAGCAAAAGTGCAGTATCTGTGGGACAGATCAATGAATTGACTATATAAACACGAGTCAAATATCCTTTTATGTGTTCCCACTCGGCAAAGTGCGAAAGGCTCATTCCAGTCCCGTGATCATCATTGAAAGGATGGAAAAAGCTCTTCATGTTCAGATCGAGGATCAAACAGAAAATAAATGCCTTTGAGTAGACCGGTCGGTGTACTGGAGAAATCATTGCGGATTTACTGTTTCGACGAGGGCCAAAGGCTCCAATTCAACCATGACTCATGGAACTAACCAAGGTGACGGAAGGGATAAATACTGGAGCAGGTTTTTAACGCTGAAGAGCCAGCATCATTTTGGCAGAGAATGCCATCTCGTACATTCTGTTCAAGCAGGAGTTTTACCCTTCTTCTACGTGGCAATGCAGCAAGCGACTTCGTCATGCTTCCGACGATCTAACAGCCATGGCAAGTTCAACATTAGCATCTTTTTAAGCTCCACCCTGACCTCACTTCCTCTCAAAGCATCATCATGATCATCTCTGAGCTAAGGCTTGTGTTGTCTATTTTGGCAGAGTGCAGTACGAACGAGTAGGTAATATTGTAGCATCGACTGCCCAACCAACATCGAGCTGTTGCTGCAGGAGGTTAAAAGTCCCACGATGTCAAGAGCGGCTCAATTCCTATGGAGACGTTCCGAATGAATGGTGGACAACGTGTGCACGGGGTCGTGAGGAGACATGAGAAACCTTAAAGCTTTTAAACCCAACAAGCTCATTTCCCGAACCACAATAATAAAAAGAACCAGGGATGATTGAACTTGACAGCGACGGGTTGTGGTGTGGAAGAAAAGGAAAATACAGAATCGATAATAAATAATTATGTACAAATAGGTACAAGATAGCTAAAGAAACGAAGTTGCCTCAAACCAGACTTGGTCACAGATGGGAAGGGAATAAAAACCAGGGGACTCAGCGCTGGGGCAGCAGGGACGAGCAGGTGATAAAGGAGGGACGAGGAGCAGGATGATGAGGCAAGCAAATAATGAAGAGATGGGCAGGAGATAACCATGACGTGGAGACGAAGCACACGGGCAGGTTGATGAAATGGGGCACAGGCAGGCAGGACGAACACGGGCAGGCAGGACGACCTTCTCAGAGAAAGCTCTCTGCTTTTCCCTCAGAACACTTTCTCTCTAAATCCCGACAGTCTTTTCTTCTAGTTCTCCTCAGACCAAACTCTTTTCCTTTGTCTTCCCCTCAGACTCTCAACTCTCACCAATTCCTCTTTCCTCCCATCGTCGTCACCTCAGACTCTCCAACTCCCTTGATCACCATCTCTTCACCAACTGCCTTTTTAGCTCCTACCTTTCCTTCCTCTTCGATAACGCTCCGCCCCCTTTTTGGAGGCATATATAAACTCCGCCTTTTGGAGGAATAGATAACTCTGCCCCCCTCTTTGTGTCAAGTCTCCCGGACCCCCCCCCCCCATAATCCTTAACTACTTATTGCCATGCACCACCCTCTGTGTGGCACAAGGCAGACAAGCCAATAATTAAGCTGACGTTTCCTTATTTATACATCAAGATGGCCATCTACTTGCATGTGGACCATGCGATTCTTCACCATTGAGAGATAGGGCTAAAAACGATATATAGCATAGTACATCAAAAAGTTGCGGACGGATTCAGACGAAACTTGGAGGATAGGTTGGGTGTGTAACAAGGACGAATCGATTCGATTTTGGTGAAGCTCCAAATCCAGATATGGGAATTTTTTCAAACCGAGTCTTCACCATTGAGAGATAGGGCCAACAATGATATACAGGATATTTTAAAAATAAAAGCAAAAATTCTTGGCTGCAATGTTCTACTGGATCATGCGTTGCGTGGTGGAGGTATGCTCTCTACCAAGTGCCCTTCTAGTTACCTCTGCCACCGAAGGTGAAAGAGGTTATGTTTTCACCCCTTTCTGTCTGTCTGTGTACAAGATATCTCAAAAACTTGTGGACGGATTCGGA
>CM068954.1:5360781-5376043 GCA_035128595.1 Eptatretus atami
TGGACAGGTTGGGTGTGTGACAAGGAAGAATCGATTCCATTTTGGTGAAGATCCGAATCTGGATCTGGATACGATAATTATACAATTTTAAAAGCGATTCTTCACCATTGAGAGATTGGGCCAAAAACGATATAGTACTGCATAGCATGATATTTCAAACATGTATTGGGCCCGATATGTTCTCGGTGGATCAGGAAATTACATGGCGGAGATATGTGCTATTCCGAGTGCCCTTGTCGTTAAACTGTATTTACATGTTTACCTCATGTTAACTTGGTTTATTTATTTCAATTGTAATGTGTGTATGTGTGGCTTCCGTCAATATTTTCTCGAAGCCCAGGAACCGAACCCCCCTTTTCCCATTGGCCCTTGGCTTCCATGATCACGGGTTTAACTATCGCGGCATTTTCCAGGAACATAACCTCTGCGATATTGGAAAGTTTACTGTATTTTGTGATTCGGTGTTCCAATGCAATGACAGAGAAAGCATCAACTTCAAGTTATCTTGCAGAACTAACGTTTTATTGTTTTAAGGATTATTACCTCAGTCGCCAAAGATGTTTGGAGGTTAGGTTTTCACTCTGGCTTGTTTGTTTGTCTGTCTGTCTGTGAGCAGTGCATCTCAAAAAGTTATGGAGAGATTCAAATGAAACTTAGTGAACAAGTTGGGTAGATGTCAAGAACAAGCAGATTCGATTTTGGTCAAGGTATACATGTGAGATGCAAATCCAGCCCATCAGTGGAATACAAACTCGAAACTGTTCAGCCTGGAGGTACGCACTCTACCGAGTGCCGTTCCATTTATGGGAATAAAATGGTGCCTTGTCATTCATTGGAATAGATAAACGTCATGGCTTTTCAAGGGAACATTGGCCTGTGTGCCCCACTGGGTCAGGGTCATCAAGCACCACACCGTTAAGAGATCAGAAAGCTGCAATTTCACATTGAAATGACTCATCCACTTTTCTTTTTAAACAAGCAACCATATACAATAGCTTAAAATGATGCTTGATAGCTGAGCCACTGGTCACAGGTAATGTTGAGATCAAGGGCCATTATTTGTAGAAACATTACAAAGATGGTCACATAGTAAAGAGTAACAGTATAAATATATTCATATTTCCTGTATAGGGATTAACCAAAAGCAGTTATGATCAGGAGGTGGCAAGGACAGGTTTGACTGCACATACAAACCTCGTTGGCAAAACAAAATTCAGGTAAAATATGAAACCTCAGATACCCAAGTTATACAAAAAATATCCTTGTACAAGGCTAATTTTGTAATCCTTTAAATTAATTACAAAAATAATAATAATAATATAAAATTAAAGAAAAATTCATTTTTTATTTTAAGCATCCCAGCAGATTTTAAAATCCAAAATCACCTTCCAACGCTCAGAGCATCTCTTTGAGAATTCGGTGAAGTTGACAGGAACCTCTGGGTGCTTCTTCTTGTGCTCATCCCTGCATATATGCACAAAGCAGGCATAAGATGTCATTTTCCCACGAGGTTTTGTTGGATCATTTTTCCCCATAATGGCTGAAAGAGGAGGGGGAAGAAGAGAAAAACAGGAGAAGGAAAAGAAAGATTAAGATCTAAAACTGTAAAGTGAAAATAAATAAATAAATAAAAATCACCAAAAATGATGAACTCACTCAACTGTTTATCAACAAAAAAAAATTTTCTAAAAAAATAATAATACAAATAACTCCAAGTATCAATAAAGCATCGAGCCTTAATGCAACATCCCAGGACTGACAAGATGGCCTAGAGCTACACACCAACCTCCAAAATGTCGAGCCCTTGTCAGCTAACTGAGTCAAAGTAGAAATTAAAAATACCCCCAAGAGGGAGTGCCAGTCATCTCTGCCAGAGGTCGAAAGTAACTCTGTGCCAGACTGGAATAGGGGCAGTTCATAAAGTACGTAGCTCTACTTCCGGGTTTCAAACCACCCACCCACCCCCCCCCCCCCAACTCTGTATGCAGGCGAGTGACCACCGACCCACCCCCTCATACATCGCTAATCGTTTGCAAAGCCAGCAGTTCCTTATGAACCGATGTTTGCAAGCCATGACAATGCAGTCCCTAGCGGTGTAATTTACCTTTTTCTTTTAATATCACAGCACGTCATTTATGAAAATAAAAGTACAAATTGACATTCAAAACAATGTTAATGTCATAAATAAAAGTAAGTGTGCACATAAACTTGTGTTCCATTGTTTTAGTTAAATCTGACAAAGCTTCAATGCAATATTTGTCTCGGAGAGTTCCGGTTCTTAATTTTTTAATACTTTTTTTTTGTATGTACGTACTTTATGAACGGCTCATACGGGAATCAGAACGAAGTTTGAAGGGCTATAAATCGGAACGGGAGCAAATTTCAAAAAAATGGCTCGTGTTGTTCTAGATAATAGTCCATAGTATCTGAATCACTAATAAACTTTGATCTCTCTTGATAAATGAGGGAGGAGATACGATTTGAAATCGACGATTTTCGCAACTTTGACAGCCTCGTGACGTTGACCTCGACCTTGGACGACTTGAAAGTTATATCGTTGTGCACGTCTCATCGACCTCTATCCATTCCACTATTCGTTATTTGTCTCCACTCGGTTTGATTGTGGACGGACGGACGTACGTACGTACGGACGGACGGACGGACAGACTTCGAGACTGGGGTTATTAGGTCATCTCTACTGAGATGATAGAGATGACCTAAAAAGACGCAACGTGCCAAAATGTCTGAATGGCAATATACATGGTTTATATAAAACCAAGTTTGCTCCAAGAACCATATCCTGTGTGCAGATTGTGCACATTGTTGCGGCTCTGCAAAGCCGGAACTCCCACAAGGAAATGGCACCCAACATACAGCGGTCCCGAGACAGTTATTTCATTCAGTTAGCTCTTCTATTATATCTAGTGGGTACATGGGAGGGATGACATGCATTGCGTCGGGCTTTTAGTTTGGTCTTCAATTCCCCTTGATATTCTTTCACTTTAACTACACATACCTCTTCATGCACGCATGCATGCCACACCAGACAGGAACGTATACCGCAGCAGCCTCAAACGAATATGCGCACCCTTTCCCGTTCAAACGACACGCCATTCATCGACAGACGCCTCACCATAATCATCACAATGCCTCCTCAAAATCCTCAGAGAAACATGCTCAACCTGCTCACCACAATTATTACAAATGCTTCAACCTCCTCACAACAACCACTTCAACGTCCTCATCAGGAACACCACAGAGCTTCCCCCACTACAGTCCTTTGGGATGCCGAGGAACGGAGGACATTGCGAGTCAGAACATATTGGCATGTAAATCGAAGCACAAATACGTGCTGGGCTCATTCAACGACATCTGGGTTGCCCTGGCGCACCGCTAAGCAACACTTGAATGGAGCCCAGCAAAAGTTTGTGGGTAGAGAGCGCTCCCAAAAACCCATGCCCCATATAAATCCCAGAGCTCTGTTGCGTGGCCAAGCTTGGGAGCGAATGAAGCCATTTTCGGCTCTGGACACTTTGGCGGGGCAGGGCTACTCAGGGTGGCATCTGCGCACCAATGAGAACACTCGGAAATGCCTACAGGGCCTTTTGATCCATTTTCCAGCTCCTCCTTTGCCCTGGTTCTAAAGATAGCGGCAGAGAGCCGAGAACAGATCTGACTCACTCACCAAGCGATAGCAACACTAACCGAGCCAAGAGAGCAGCACGAGTCACCGAGACAGAGCCAAGCAAGCAGTTATCGAATCATTGCCAAGGAGTTGCCGGGGCATCAGCGCTCGGCTTCCGCTGTGTTCTGCAGCCAATACTCATTACCATTACCATTTACAGATTCGCTCACATGCCACATCAAGCTATCCGCTCACACTTTTGTCTCATCTGCTGTGGACGAAAATCACAAAAAGAGCAATTACAGATACGCACTCCTGCACCTTCCACTCATGCACCATAGACACCCCCAGTTTTCTTCCCTCCTCCAAAGCGACTGGGAAGCATAGGTCTGTCGGCCACACCAGGTATTGAACAGGTCGAAAACACCTCAACTGCCTCTCCTTTTCCTTACTCTCCAATTTCCTCAGGTGAGAGTCTGATGGCACCTGTAATGTTTGCATAAGGTAAGAAAGTGAAAGTTCTTTATATTAGTTTAGCTCTGCCCTGTGTCTTCTTTTTGTACATAACTGCATTACTTTTTCAACACCCCACAAATCCTTGCTTTCCCTGCTGTACATTTTATTGAACAAAAACCTTTTGATTATTACTACACATACCTTTCCACACCCTTATAAATGTACCCAGCTCGTTTCGTCTTTTCCCTCAGTGGTACAGCATGGTCCGCACATTAGTTTAGCCGGGAAGTTCTTCGCCATTAATTTGCTCGTTAGCTAGCGCACACTCACCGTACCGCTAGGCAGTATTCCAGGTGTGCGCCGAGGGCACGAGACCCCAATTTGTTTAGCTGTCCACAGGTAAGGCATCACAAAAGGTAGTGGAACCCTGCCAGGATTGGCAGTGCCAATCGGCATTCATGGTTGCTTAATAATCCACCGTTGCATGGAGTTATCTGTGCCAGACAGCCTCAGGACCCGGCATTCGAGAGGGACCCAAGTGCTTCCCCACGTGGCGAGCCTCAAACCAGAACATCGGTGTTCGAGGCTCGCCATGAGGGGAAGCACTCGGATCCCTCTCAAACGTCTGGTCCTGAGGCCGCCGGGCACAGATAACTCCATGGTTGCAAAGCAACCAAACGGTGCGTGACGTCGAGGAAAGTGACATCAGACAAATCACTGCATCTTCATTATACAAACCAGGAAGTTTTTAATACATCTTTTATGAATGAACATGCTTAATCTCCTTTAAAAAAAAAAAATATTTTTTGAAGTTTATTTGTGCAAACATGTCGTTTGTTACTCATAAAACAAACTTGTCATGTAGACGACATGCAGGTGTATAAGCGAGGACTGAGCCCAGAACCTAACACCATTTTTCCCATCGGCCCATAGTCTTATTTTACACGGAGTTTTCCAGCAACACCCACGTAAAACAAGTGTTTACTGTACTACAAAATATAAACATCACAGGAGCTAAAGGATGCTCCACAATTTGAGACGTTACCGAGAAAAATGGCAAATTTCAGAAGAGCTCGCACTCTTCAGCAGTTAAAGATTATTAAAATTTACAACAAATTGGAAAACGCACTGAAACACACCGCTGCTTTGCAGTGGTCTTCATATACCACATCTTTCTGAAGAAATGGAAGGTTGGCAAAACAGTTTTCAATCAAAATAAAGGATGGTTGCTGCCCTAATTAATGGCATACTCGCATATGCTGAAACACCTCCGTTTGTTGCACAATGCACACGGCTCGTCATTGAATCCTTGAGTCAAACAATTACTCCTTATTAGTTAAGTACAGCATGAGGATAGCTAAAGGTTGTGGACTTGTTGGTGAGAAAGAAAAACATTTAACATTACAAAGGTGCAGGTAAGTTAATGAAATCACGTTACTCGAGTTTCCCCACTACACGGACACTTGTCCCATCGACATGGAAGCAACTGTTATGCCAACTAGAGAGATCGTTGGGATGGCATTGGAGACATTCAAGGACATTCTATTTGATTCGGCCTTGCCATTTGTTAACCCAACTCCTAGAAATGAATCAATGACAAATGTGAAGCGGAAGAGGTTAGAACTTCCAACACCATGTCTGTTAAAGTTCCACACACACACACACCATCATCATAACCACCTCTGGCTGAACCTCATTTACATTTGCTGTGAGAACAATGAACATCTCCAATCCACAATGGCCCACTTTGAAGTTGCTTTGTGATCAAATGTGATGTGCTTTGGCAGCTACTTGAAACAACCCTATTTCATTTAAAGAATAAGTGAAACATCCAATGCCACACAATCTAAAAAGGCTCTCAAATTAACAGTTCAACACATTTGATATTTGCTTGAATGACAGCAGGTGGTTGCATGGGAGAATGCTCACAACCACACAAATCGACTTCAAGAACTCCCTACACAATTCAAGATTTTTTGGTTTTTTTAAACCGACATTACAAGCATGCATCACTAAACTGGGCAGTCTCATGTGCACTACCGTCTGCCGTGATGGCCATCTTGTTGCAACTTTTGTAATGCAAAGCAAATGTTTAGCTCAAAACAAAACTGGCAAATAGTGGTTTTTTCTTACTTTGTAAATAAGCCAACGTATTTGACTTTCCAAATGACCTGGTAAGCAAAAGTATATGACAAAGAAATACAAACAATGGGTCTTGATGAATCTGGTATGGCTGCTACCCCCACATTACCTTCATGCCCACTGTTTTCCTGAGGTACAATGCCACTTTTGAACTGAAGAAAGGCCATAATGTGGAATGAGTAACGAGCAGCAAAGCAAAAACAAAGCAGAACTGGAGGGGGAGCACTCGGTAGAGTGCAAAACCTCCGCCGCCAATACTGCTGGGTCACTTAAGTGAACTGATATCCTATTCATTGTAGGTCAAAACGGATCAGACTACTGAACCACGATTGAATAAACTAAACTAGATCGACACGCATGTAGAAATGGCAAAAAAATAAAATCGAAATTTTTTAGAAAAAAAGTTGCAAAATTTCTTTTTTTTTTTCTCTAACAATTTTTTTTTTGGGGGGGGGGGGTGTTGGAAATCACTTAAAACATGTAGAAATGCAAAAAAAAAATTCAAATATTTTTCAAATAAAATCGAAATTTTTTTGAAAAAAGTTGCAAAATTTTCTAAGTTTTTTTTTGGACCAAGTCCAAAATCTAATGGCATGATCCTTGGACCATACCTAATCCCCCCACCAAGTTTCGTCGAAATCCATCCAGGAGTTTTTCCGTAATACTGTTCACAAACAGACAGGGGTGAAAACAGTAACCGCCATCCATCTTCGATGGCGGAGGTAAACAAGAAAAATTACCCCCGTGTGGGGGTGATGGTCATCTCTATAATGTTTTTTACTATCATAATCGATTAACCGTTGCAGATATCTCCTAAAATGACAGACGAGATAGGTTTTGAAAATGGCGACTTTCACAACTTTTGTGAACTCGTGACCTTGACCCTGACCTCGAATCCGGGAAAAAATATGTCTTGGGTATCACTCATCGACCTCTACCCACATACCAAATTTCATCAAGATCGGAAGTAAAAAGTTTTCTTTGTACCGGGAGGTGTTTTTGACAATCTTCCAGGTTACGTGGCGGCCAAACGGGACGGAAATTCAAAAATCTGTCCGGTTAGATACAAGATAATATTTTTTACTATCATAATCAATAAACAGTTGCCGAATATCTTGAGAATGGCAGACTAGATAGGTTTTGAAAATGGCGATTTTTATAACTTACGTGACCTCGTGACCTCGTCCCTGACCTTGAACCCGGACAAAAGTTATATCGTTGTGCAACACTCATCGACCTCTACCCACATACTAAGTTTCATCAAGATCGGAAAGAAAAATTGTTGACGGACGTACGGCACGGACATTTGGTCCGGCTTTATTAGGTCATCTCGGTAGAGATGACCTAAAAAGAGCAATCAGATTACAGCCTCACCAGGATGTTTTTGCTGCTTCCAGCTTTAAAAAATAAATATATAGAAAGACCATACAGGGTAACCACTCACTGATAGCACTCCTGATATTATTCTCCTCTGCACAACAGGGGAAACGTGAGGTCGTAATAGTGGTTGGGATGTGTGGGTTTCCTGTACACCTCAAAATCCAAGTAGCAGTCACCATTCATGTGAACCTTGCAATAAAGGCTACATGATCACTGTTGTATGGTTCCTGTGTGAACTGGATGTTCAAGTCCACACAATTCAGGTAATTAAATAATTCTTGCTGTTCACACTCCTTTATAACCAGAAAAGGTATCATTGACATCTGAACCACAACTTGGGTGTCAAACCACTGGAATTCAACAGCACAACACTTTCAAACTTTCCCATGTATAAATTGGCAACAATTGGTGAGATGTGGGAGCTCATAGCACAAACATGTTGTCTAAAAAAACTGGTCTTTATATGAAGTAGGTCAAGCCACCATCTCCACAAGGAGGCTAGTGCGGTCCTTCATGCTGTCCTTTTCAAGGCATCCACGAACTACAGACAGGGCACCCATTGTCGGGATGGAGGTAAACCGAGCACCGACGTCACAAGAAACAATACTCATCTTCCTCAACAATTAGGTCCTTGGTCTTCAAAACAAAGTCTTCTGTACTACGCACATGATGATCGGATAAACCAACCAGGGGGGATAATAATCCTTCATACAAATTTAGCATTATGAAACGTGCAATAGTTCACACTGCTAGTAGGTATGAGGGGAATCCGATCCGGCTTGTGCATCTTGGGAAGACCAAAGAAGGTGGGGATACGAGGTCGCGTGTGTGGAGTGAGGAATCGTTGCGTTTCATCGCTGAGAGTACCCAATGAGTGCATATTATTAACCATTGAGAATACTTTCTTCCCAATACCAAGAGTACAATTGTGACCAAGCTTCTTGTATGGTTTTTTTGTCCTCCAAAAGGTTGACACATATTCCTCCTCATTCAAAACGACTACACGTCTGCCTTTGTCCGCTGGTACAATCACAATGTTCTTCATCCCTGGTAAGGCTGCGTATGGCCAAGCGTTCTGCCTTTGAGGTATTCAGCATCGATATATTTGCGTAACGAAGTGAAGTGCTGACATTGTAACAAAGCTCCTCCGCTTGCAACTAATTAAATTTAGCCAAGAGAATGGCCGACTCAGTCACAGCTATGTATTCTGAAATAGGAATCTTGTCGGGAGTAATGGTGTAGTTGACTCTCATACTCACACAAACTCTTTAAGAAAGATTTTTCACCAACAAATCACGATCTCCCTCTCGATTCAACCCACTTTGGGCACCCAAGTTCAAATCCAAAAAATAAAATTATAATAAATCCCTGGATTCATCACGCAATCTCGCAAACTTCTCAACATGGGAAAATTTCCACACATTCATGCTGGATTAGCTGCACATGCTCCGTGAACTCCTCTTTCAAAAGTACAGTGGGGGAACCATCATGGAAATGCCACAGGACAGACATTTAAATTGATCACGCAGAACCTTCAGATGAAAATGTGTCAATTCCTTCCCAATTCATCCACGGAACCTATTTTACCCACCTTCCATAGTCTTCAAGATACACAAGCCAGATTGCACTCCCCTCAGATCTACTGTTAGCAGTGTGGACGCTCGTACATATAATATTGCTAGATTTGTGGTAAGGATTATTAGCCCCATAGATGGTTTGTCCGATAATCATGTGCGTAACACAGAAGACTTTGTTTTGAGGAAGAGTCCATCATTTCTAATGACGTTGGTGCTCTGTTTACCTCCATCCCGACAATGGGTGCTGTTTGGAGCTTGTGAATGCCTTGAAAAGGATAGCATTCTTAAAGAACGTGCTTGCCTCCAATATGGATCAGATTGTGGATATGGTGGCCTGATGCTTGAACTCGACCTACTTCACATACAGACCAGTTTTATTGGGGGGGGGGGAATGGTTGTGCTATGGGCTCCCCATTGTTGCCAATTTATACATGGAAAAAGGTTGAAAGTGTTGTGCTGGAGAATTACAGTGGTTCCAAACCTAAGTTGTGGTTGAGGTATGTAGATGATACCTTTGTGGTTATAAAGTAGTGCGAACAGCAAGAATTTTTTTTAACGACCTGAACATCCAGGTCACACAGGAACCATGCAATGATCAGGTAGCCTTTCTTGATTGCAAGGCTCACATGGAAGGTGACAGCCACTTGGATTTTGAGGTGTACAGGAAACCCACACATGCCAACCACTATTTGCAGTTTCATTCACACCACCCACTGATGCACAATTATCTGTCCTTCGCACTCTTCTGGCATGTAGATACTATTCCGACGACAGAGCAGGGGAAATGACGTGATAAGGAGAATATCAGGAGCGTTCTCAGCAAGTGTGATTACCCTGGATGGTTTAATTATTTATTTATTTTAAAAGCAGAAGTAGCAAAAACCACATGAAATGTAGTGAACAACAGGACACAGCTCAAGAAAATATGACACGTGACCATTCCGTATGTGGCTGGGCTATCAGAGAAAGTGAGAAGATGCTTCACTAAATTTTACATTGTTCCATCATACAAAGACTGCAGAATTCTGTGTAGCCATTTAGTTCACATCAAGGACAAGATCCAGAAGGATAGGAAATGAGACTTGGTGTATGGCATGAGATGTGGAGACCCATCATGCACCGAGACCGACAAATGAAAAACACGCAAATCCTTAAGGCCCGTATGAACCAACATCAGCGTCCAGTTTATGAAGACGCTTTGAACACACACATGAACGTGCATGGTCAGAGCTTAGATAAGTGAAGTGGTCATCTTAGACAGAGGATAAATAAAAAAGTTGTTTCCTCAAAGTGTAAAGGAATCCATTTGAGAGAGTTGAATCACCAGCTCTCAACAAAATGGCAGTTTGCAATTTCATCTGTCACATACGTGGGACAAAACTCTAACATCTCTTCCACGCCATCTGCAATCGTCACGTGACACCCGGATTGGTCGCTAGACCAACTTACCTTACCACTGGCCAAGGTAACGTAGCTATTCTCAAGCTTCTTTTCCACTTTAACATCTGCAATGGCCAAGGCGAGGGGATTCTCGTCGAAACTGCGGCTTTACAAACTATCAAGCCCAGCTTTATTAAATTATAAACTTTTACTGATCATAAAATGATTAACATTTGTTGCCAGGTAGCTCCACCAAAATGAATTTCTAATCGCATCTGATTACCTCCACCACCGAGGGTGGACGGAGGTGATTTTTCAACCCCAGTCTGAGCAGGATATCTCAAAAGTTTATGGATGGATTCTGATGTAATTTGGTGGACACATTGGGTGGGTGACAAGGACAAAGTGATTACATTTTGGTAAAGATCTGGATATGAGAACTTCAAGTGATTCTTCACCATTGAGAGATAGGGCCAAAAAAGTGAAATATCGCATGATACCTCAAAAAGTTATGGGTACTTTCCTCACTGCCCAAGCCATTACAGGTTGCAGATATGGATACTGCAATGTTGAAGTTGAAGCAACAAGTTTTGCAAACCTCGGTGCATACATCTTGAATGGCTGCGATAGTGAGCCATCCCTTCCAGAAAGGGAAATACAGGCCTTGGAAGCGGTTATGGAAACTGCATACCGTACTTTCAGGCGTATAAACCACACTTTTTTTAATCAGCAAAAAAAGGTAAAAGTTGAGGGTGCATTTAATATACGGGTATATAAATAAATAAAACATCTTTAGAACGATCAATGTGGAATTTCAATAAAATTCCAAATGAACGCTTTTGTAGCAGTCAGAACTGCTGTTGAGCTCAATTCCGGCGTTTAAATTTTGAAGATCGGTTCAGGTTAAGCATTTGTACAGCATTTCATTAACCAAGTGTGGAAATTAACTAAGTCACGCTCAGAAACGTCCAGAGACGCCTGGAGTTTAGGTGTGTAGTGTATATAGAGCCTCACGGCTCTGAAAACACCATTAAACACAAAAGGAGGAAGAACACCTGGTCTCGTCAAAAGAAGAATTATTCACTATAGCTAGAGTTCAATAAAAGAGCACCCACCTCAAATAAGCTAGCGTGGCAAGCTTCCCTCATATGTCGTGTTCAAGAGGAAGACACTTCCCAAAGACAAGTTTCCAGCCGGCGTCATTGTTCGTGTGCAGCAGAAGGGGTGGATAGACGAGGGACTTGGAGTGGTGACTATCTTTTTGCATGAATCATTTTCTACATGAACATCTGATGCATGCAGAATTAATCCACCTGAGCATGTTCCTTATATGCTGACGCTATAGTAGCAAATGCTGGATAGCGGGGGCCTGGTATAAAACTAGCAACAACCAATCAACCCAGAGTACTTTTCCATACGAGGGCAGGAAACAGATTTAAAAGGAAGAAGAAGAATCTCACGAGAGCGAGGAGCCACGTGGGACGGTGAAGCGTCAAGTACCAGGGCTGCTCCATTCTTTTGGCGTCATTTGGTTCTCTTCGTTTTCCCTCGTTGCCATCAGCGGTTCCTTCCTAACTTGCTTCCCACGGATTAATCGCTTCAACCAGATGAACTTTCTTACTTCGCAGGCCTTTGTCATTGACCAAAGTTTCGAGGAACATTCGGTGCATCTCGATTGAACCACCACAGACAAACTTTCCTATTTGCCGGACTTGGTATTTTCAGAAGTAGAAAAATCAACATTTCGTGACTTATTTCCCACCGGGATTTTCGACCCGGATTCCGAGGAGCATTGGCCACATGCATCTTGGTTTAACTTTCACCTTTACGGCAATCACTACATTGGCTAAGCATCATGTTGACTGAGAAGCTGCCGGCGTTCATCAGGAGGATAAGAAAGGTCGACTTTCTGTGGCTGAAACAAGGTGTGGGAAGAGATCATCAAGCGAGCTTTTCTGAAATGCTGCATCTCCAACAACATGGATGGCACAGAGGACGACATAATTTGGACAGCGACGTGGACTTGCTCTACCCTGATTTGGACAAGGAGTTACGTGCAGTCTTCGAAGGGGATTTCCACGGGTTGATCTGAAAAGCTTCATCAAATCCAAACAGACCTTTTCAAGGCCACAAATCCACAATAAATACGATACCGGTATGAATCCCTTTTCTTACTTTTTCTAGGAACAAAAAAACAAATAATCCAGTTTGTAATAAATATGAAAAAAAGAAAAAAGAAAAACAGAAACTTCTTGGTATCTCTCCTCTCTCTTCAACTTCTTGAAAATGAGAATAAGTGTTAGACAAAATCAAGCAGATATGGGAGTAAGGATGCTAATACCTTCGTCACTTGTTCCAAACAAAGTTAATATACAAACGTATTTAGATCTAGATCAGAACATAAAATGATCAATATATTCATTTATTTTAAGGGGAGAAGAGAGGGGTGCGGTTAATACAGGAAGGAGGAGGAGATTGGGACCATACTCTGTGCAGAGCCTTGGTGCTGCTTAAGCAGTCTCCTTGGCTATTGGGCACAATCCTGGACGGATCGCCACTCCGACACAGTATAACCAGCATGCTGGCACTCATTTTTCCGACCTCCGAAGGATGACAGGCAGAGTTAACCCCCACCTGATATTAATTCAACAGCTGAGCGGGATTTCAACTCAGGACCCTAGGATCCAAAGCCCGCCACCCGAACCATTAAGCCAACACCAGGCATGTTAATACAGGCCATAGTTTATACACCAGAAAATATGGGAAAAGGTTCAACTTGTTCAGTATGGCAAGGCAGGTGATTTCCAGCCCGATGTCAGCCAATGTGTCACTGCAACAACCTTGTTCTTGTTTATGGCTATCAACGAGCAAACTTTGAGGGTAATCTGGATGTTCTGCATGCAGTAATGAAAAGTGACCTCAGATATTTGCAGCTTCAACATAAGTTTCTCACTTACTTGGATTAACTTTGACGTAGGAGATTGGAAGCGATGCTTATTTGCACCTCGTTACTGCACCGATACATGTATTCCTCTGGTAGGGTTGGGACTTCAATGGATGATTTGCCCAATCAATGTACTTCCAATTTACCGTTTTTGCGTTGACTACTCTTTCAGGTGGTGAGTTCCAGTTGATGATGCTTCTGACTGAGAATGCATTCCTGCCTTGGTCTCATTCTACAGTGGTATTTCCTCATTTTCAGTCTGACCTCTGGTTCTCAACCCCTCATTCATCTCAAATAATTTCATGGCCTCCAGGTTATCAAACTTCTTGGCAATGAGTTCTGCCCTTTGTCTTCTCTCGGCTAGTGTTGGTAATTTCAGGGCCAACAGTCTGTCTGGGTATTCCAGATTTCATAAATCAGGAATTAATCTGGCAGCTTTGTTGTACTTTCTCCATGAGGTCTTCATCCTTCTTGAACGTAGGGTACCACACAGAGTTGCATTATTCTAATGTAGGCCTCACAATGGTCTTGTAGAGTTGAATTCCTTTGTTCGAGCTGAGAATGATCTTTTAATGATTCCCAGCTTCCCGTTAGCTCTCTTGACAGATTCAGCAGCACGAGTACTGAAGGTTGGACTTTTATCAAATATAATGCCCAGGTCTTTTTCCTCTTTTCCCTCTTGAACTTCCTTCTGCCTTGCATCATCTGACATCAAGTACATCTATCTGATTTATTTTCCTCCCATAATGGACTATTTTACATTTCTCTTCATTGAATGGTAACTGCCACTTTCTAGACCTTTCAGTGACAGAATCCAAGTCTCGTTGAAGGGCTTCAGAATCATCTTGACGGTCAACAACTCTGTATAACTTGGTGGCATTGGCAAAGAGCTTCAGATTTGAGTCGACATCCTCTGGAAGATCGTTGATGAAGAGGATGAAGAAAACTGGTCCCCGTACACTTCCTTGTGGAATGCCGGTCAGAACATTAACTGTGCACCAACATTCCTCTCACTTCAACTTTTTGTGATCGTTCAGTCAAGTACTCCTCTATCCAATTTAGTAGACATCTATCAATTCCATAAGAAGAAAGCACTGGTGTGGCACATTGTCGAGGGCCTTTTGATAATCGAGGTACATGCAGTCAATATATACCTGAGCAAAATCTCGTCCATTCTTTAAGAACCTCCAGTAGTTGGGTTTCACTAGATCTTCCACTGCAAAATCTATGCTGCTCTATACTTGGTAAATAGTTTTTGTCCATGCGTTTTATCAGGGCCTTTCTTATGATCTTCTCCATTAACTTGCATAACACAGAGCTCAGGCTTACTGGTCTGTACTTAGCTGGATTAGACTTTTTATTTTTTCTTGTATACATTGTCTAGGCTCGTGTAAGAGCCATCACAGTACATTAACCAAAGGGGGAAGGAGACAAGAGGGGTGGGAGAGGGAAGAAGAAGAAAGGAAAAAAACAGTGGGGAACAGAGACATAAGGAGATATGTGGCAGGGAGAGGGATGTAGCACAGTACATGTAGTAAACAATATGGGCACTACAGGGACTTTCAGGAAGGAAAACAAGGGAATTTGAGGGATGTGGGTTAGGGTGGATTAACA
The DNA here is from genome assembly GCA_035128595.1 of Eptatretus atami. Lineage (NCBI taxonomy): Eukaryota > Metazoa > Chordata > Myxini > Myxiniformes > Myxinidae > Eptatretus > Eptatretus atami. Next base: position 5,375,900 of record CM068954.1, read on the forward strand.
GGGGTAGAAAAGATCATGGTTTTGGATGGGGAAAGATATGACATGGTGGTGAACAGCTGTTTTGAAGACCTGGAGAGAAGAGTCGGATTGAAAAAAAAAGTGTGGGAGTTTGTTCCAGAGTCAGGAAAAAATAAAAAAATAAAA